>JAQGAC010001593.1:0-13237 GCA_034696585.1 Isotomurus maculatus | reverse complement strand
TGAGATTGAGGATGTTTTCCCCAAATAAGCAACAAAAAGAAGTGCTTTGTTGTTCTGCAGCGTTGAGATGGCTTTGCCTTGTCAAGATGGACACAGACTGGATGTTGCAGCTTAAGATGTAAGCACGAATGAATTTGCGAAATGATTTGCAACTCTTCAACGGATGCTTCATTTAAGGGAAATAGAATGCTTTGGACTGTCTTTCGAAAACTTTGGACAGTTGATTCAGTTTGCTTCAAATAAGAATTATTAAAACAGTATTCATCAATACTTATTATGTCTGATTGGTTAGACAAGATTGGATTCAGAAGTAAAAATACGCAGAAAATTGTTCGGTTGAGGTCCATTACACTTAAAGTAAAAAAGCATTTCTGCTTGAAAGGAGACACAAGTAGATTGAAATGAATGTTTTAAGTATCGATTAAACGGAAGTTTTTTGATCGTACTAAACGAAACAGTGCTTGGTGTGCGATGCAATTGTCAAGGGCTTAAACCTAAATTTGGATGAATAGCAAGTTTGTTTTCTTAGCAGACTTAGTTATGCAAGGAAGGAAGACATTATCGTTATAACTAATTACTACAGACACGGCGGAGCAGATAAAGTTTGCATGTTCGGAAGGGGATTAAGATTGCGTGGGTTAAAAAACTTGGCGCATAGGAGATGTTATCAAACGCGCAAAATATCCAACGTTGCCCAGATTGTCCAGGTTAAAACAAGTTGACTGATTAAGAGTTCACTGTTTAGATTTAAGAGATTAATGTCAAAAAACAAACAAACTTCAGTATAGCGGGACGTTAATAAGTTCAGAAGAACACTATAGCAAAAATAGAAGTGCTAAACGTTTGGGTGACATTTAGGTATCCCATATTTTGTTTGTTGATTCCATATTTGATTAGACAGATCCTCTGCGTTGGTTTTAGCACACGCAGTGTTTTATAAAAGTACTTAATTTGGTTGCCACTCTATTTCTGCTTGTAAATGCGATGAATTGAGAATGAGCAGAGAGACAGTGGTCGTGTTGTGTTAGCTAATAAAACCCGTGGGTGGAAGCGTGAAGGAACTACCGAAGCGCTGGTATTGAATATTAGGCTGCACAAAAAGAAAAGCCTGAGAGTTATAGTGCAAAGCTACACAATTGCAACGTGATGTGTACTGAAAAATGCTTAAATAAAAATGTTTAATAGATAAAATTGACAAACTATTTTTGATTGGCTTTATTATTTTTTACTTATTAAGCAAGTACACTTTATAAACAGATGGTTTTACTGTGGTATTATTTCAATGAAGCTATTGTAACTAAGCCTCACAAGCATGAAATAAGTTTCTTTCGAACAAGGTTGGATTGTTTAATATTATAAAACCTACACCAATTAGATTGTCAAAGCCCAAGTATACTTAACCAAAGTTTCACAGAATCTCATTGTACAATAAAAACATTCATGTGCATACGGATGCCCGAATTTCTAATCTTCGAACAAAATTGAATATTGTCCCGCTTCGGTGAGCCCCACTGGTCCCACGTCCATCCTATGAATTCCAAAACTTGGGAAGAAGCTCTGCAAGCTTTTTATAATTAACTGTAAATTTTAGCCTCGATCGGTCATGTGGTTACTGAGATGAGAGATGAATCGGAAACGCGATTGACATGACAAGCGGATGGACTCCGTAAGCCGAACATTACCCGGGCGCTAGAAGCAACTGGCAACAATTGACGAAATCGGTGAAGGACCAAGACAGAAATAACTCGTACCATGACACTAGTCACAATAAATGAGACAAAAGGTCTCAAATTCACAAAACGACAAAAGTTTAAAATTGTCAGGAAAGACGAAATTTGCGTGAAGAATATTTTCCCATGGTTCTATACGCTACATTTATTGGAAAGTTGTCGTCAAGTTGAACGGACTCAGATTGATTAGAGTTTTAACTTGTACATTCAATTGCATATTTTTTTATCCTACGTGTAGAGTAAGGCCTAGATGATTGCAAAAGTCGGGAATTAGGGGATAAGGCAGTTCCTTCGGGCAGGATGATCTTCAGTTCCAATAGTGATAGTGAATTCCAGGTGGCGGAGTGAAATGTGGTGATATTAGAAAAACATTTATCTTGCACTTGCAGAAACGAATTTAGGAAGTGTGGGTCGTGTAGAGTAATTGCGTCTTCAACTGAAGAGTAAAGTTTCTGCGAGTTTTTACACAATCTGTCACCTAAAGGATCCTTACGTCAGCTAGTATACTTTCTTGTGCAAGCAACAGTCCCGCGATATTAAAAATTATGCATTCTCTCATGATTGTGTACAATATAATCTAGCCCTTTGTGTTTTCCTTCAATTTTGATGAGCTTATCTTCGAGTGCGTCCTTAGTGAACTAAATTACTCGTAATTGTGCCAAACATAATATTGAGCACTTCGTATAATTCAAAATAACTTCAGTAATTAAAACAAAATTTAGGTAAGTAGTAAGCAAATTTCGCAAATAATTGAATGGCCCAATTAAAATAAATTACAGCAGTTTATGAATTTTAAGCGTTCAACCAAGAATCCGTCGCTCCTCACATAAGATATTGTCATTCGCATACTATTCGATATGTTTTTTGAAAGTTTGAACTAGCATGGGCCTTCAAATCTTTACCAAAGGAGCATAGCAGAACAAAAAAGTTCGCATGGTACACAATAATAAGCACACTAATAGTTTGGGTTTTATTCAAACGGGTGGGCTAGGAATCATTCCTGTTGGTTTCAGTTTACCCTGCATATCCTGGTTTGTACCCACCCCGTAAAGGTTTCATTAGCCTTCGCGTAAAAAAATGCATACTGTAGTGCCTCCAGGATTTGATTTATGCGAAGTAAACGCATCAGCTTTTGGGCAGTATAATCAAAAACCATTTAATGTAAAAACTAATATTAAACTCAACATAGATTTAGTGCATATTTTTCGTGTCTGTAGCAAAAGTAACTTGTGCATTCTGCATCGAAATAAGTGACCTTTGAAGGAGTAATTGGGATAAAAATCTCTATTTCAGTACCGCAGTAAAGTTCTAATTTGCATTAATATAAGGATCGTTTTAACACTGAAGTTACTGTCGTTGGGTTTCCAAGTGTGGGAAATGATAAAGGTTGAATTATTGTAAGCGGTAGAATTCATTTTATTCACCCTTTTAGTAGATGTAGTTAAACTGAGTTGCTAAATAAGTTTCCTTGTTGGGAGCACAGAGGTTTAATACTAGAATTATAAAACCAGACACGAACTTAAATTATTAATAGGAACGTTTTATCATCTTTGATATTAATATGGTAGGGTATTCAAAGTCAAAGTGCCAAGAGATAAAATTCTACAACTATTGATACTGTTGTAATGGTATCAAAGAGATACAGTAACCTATTCATTTCGATTCTTATTTCCAAAGCACGCAGAAGCGAAAGATTTGATCATAGGGAATTTTTAAGCATTGACTGAACAATGAGAAAACTACTTTTGTTGACCGTAATACAGGCTTCACTTGTCGTGAAAGTAGAGACCGACGAGATAGTAAATCTGAAAGGAATGGTTGAAAATTTCAATGGTTGCTTTCTCCACATCGTAAATTACATTGGTGCAGACTTCAAAGGGACGGGAGAATTGCCAGCTGTTTTGACCAGATATATTGTCATCATAAATAATTTTTTTTGAAAATTTTCGGCGATTGCATGTTAAAATGCATCACTTGTAAAAAATTTTGAAAATTTCAAAAAAAATTGAAATTTTTGTATTTCTTCCGTTTTTTAACTATAAAACTTTGTTAGATTCAACGCTAATTTTTGACCTGTGAAACTAATTTTTCGAAATATACCCTTTCAATTAGTTCCAGGTAAGGAAGGCTCAAAATGAGTGGACTTTAGAGTGCCAAGAGAGATGAAAGCCTCTGTACCTATATAACACTTCTATTTTTGATGACTGGAGTTACAAGAATGGAAAAGTTCTCAGTTGGGAAAGAGTTCAGAAGGAATAGAGCCTAGGCGAAATAATTTTTTGAAAATATCAGTAAAAATTTTTAAAGCTTGTAGAATACTTTTTTATTCTAGAGAGTGTACTATGGGAAAGACCAGTAGAACAAGTACCATTTGTGTATTTATCCTTTTTCCAGGCTTTAGGGTTGTAAAAGTGGGAAGGCAGTGTTACTGTTAATTGTAATTTAAATTAATTTGAAGGCGTAATCAAAGCTAACAAAGCTTTGAGTAGGAGTTAATATTTCACCATCAGCAATTTGTTTAGAAATTTCGAAAAGAATGCTTACAAACTTACAATAGTGTTCTTGCGCCTGAGTTAATTTATTGAATCAGATCGGTTAGGAGTTTTGAAAAACTTCCACAATTTTGTTAAATGCGACTCATTGAACTAGGCATTAATATACTTTTCCTGCAGGTACCGAAGTTAAGAGGTGACCTGACAAAGTTTGCAAACCTCAGCGAACTGCATATGACAGAAAAGCTGTTCCTTATGTTTTAGGCGTGCGGAACTTTAACTCGAAGAGATAATGCAAGTACCACGATTCAATTCTTATTCAAGCGTTAGGAGACACGGAAAGCTTGAAGAACTTCAATAAAACTCAATAAAGTTGCTTCAATTTTTGTAAAAATACGCACTGACAAGATTTTAAATATGAAAGATATTCTGGAACATTTCAGTGGATGCTTTGTCAACATTATCAATTACATAGGTGCAGACTTCAACGGAACGAGGAGATTTCTAGTAGTTCTCACCAGGTACATTTACGTCGATCACTTAACGAAGAGAATCGTTCACGAAGGGATGCAAAGGCTTACGAAAAGCCTATAATCACAACTAATATCAAGTACAATCTGCAGAGAATTTTGCGCAAATGTAAGTGTGATGTTCACTTTTATCTCTTCCTATCACCATTTTCCAATTCAACCAAGACTAAAACTTACAGGACTGCCTGACAGTCGAGCTGTTATGTGTGCTTTGCCCATCAGATCGCATGTTAGTGCAAGCGCTTTCCTAGTAATGTACAATATTTCACTCAAAATTGCTTTAAGCATTAAGTTTAAGAACTATTTTTCATCTACTTGAAGTATGTTTGCGCTTTGATAAAACGATTTTCATCCATTTGGTGCATTAGATCATATCTATGGGGTGCAATTACACGCATGCTGTCACTGAATTACTGGATATTATTTTCCAAGTCAAACATTAACGAATTTATATTTCAGCATGAAGTTGCTTGGTTCGTGGAACGTCCAGCTAATCATATTTTACTGAAATCAATTTTGTTGCATTATTAACACAAAATTTTTAAGTACGTTCATTACGCATTTGCATAATCAATATACTCAATAGTTTCACAAGTACAAGTGCCGTGCTTGAAAATATTGAGTGTTCTCCTAAAGGTGTTTTAGATATCAATTATCACCATTTGCTGAGTAAATAATAAATAAACAATTTTCAACAATTTTACCCAATCACCTTTTGCTTGAGCTTAACTTTATTCATTCATGCGAAAGGTTAGCTGAATCAGGACAATAATAGAGAAATGACTGCAACAGTGGGATCAGATACAGTTTACCAATATTACCGACGAATATAATAGACAAATTTCGATAATCAGTTGAAGTTTATGAAGCAACAAAATCTGAAATCGTTCGTAAGTACAAGCCTAACTATGAGACACATTTTGTTGACAGTTTTATGTGCTTCATTTTTCGTAAAAATACACACCAAAGCGACCGTGAATTTAAAACCAATTCTAGGGAATTTTAATGGTTGTTTTGTTCACTTCATAAATTACGAAGGCGTGGATTTTAATGGCACAGGATATTTACCAGCAGTTCTTTCCAGGTATTTTTACATCAACTACACTAACTTCTTGAATCAGACATATCCAGTTGAAAAGTTATACGAGAAATCTTTGAACGCAACTAAAATCCCAAAAATTCTTGTACAAATTCCACACAAGCGTAACTGCGATGTTCACTTTTATCTATTTCCACCTCCATTGGGATTACCTTTCAACGAAAAGAACTTAAGATACCCTAGCGTATATTGGAAACCAATACACAATCACTTCGGAGCAAGATATGACGCTGAAAGTCTCTCAATCTCAAGGAAGATGTTTCACATTTTGGTTAAAACCGAGAACTCAAGTCATGATATGTGGAGTCTGACTATGTCAAAAATTTTGAACTACTTTCCAATTAGTGAATTGTATATTTTGGAGATGACTGCTAACAATAAGAACAATTATTCCCAATGGAAGATAAAAAAGATCCTTCTTGGCTTGAAAGCATCGCAACTTAAAACTCACAGGTTGTTTGTTGAATTGGGAAAGTTGAATTTGTCACGACTTAATGAAAGTCACAATCACAATGTGCAGTGTTGCTCTCCTTCCGTTTGGAGAATGTTCGGAGAAACCCATGTCGACATAGACGAAAGTAAATCTGTTGCCTACAACGAGGCTCTGAAAATTCCAATTTCGTTTAGAAGCTTTGCCAAAATCCATTCACAAGCCAAGATTTCAAGCGATCAAATCCTATTTAACATGGTTGTTCATAATTTAACCTTTGTCAGGGGAAACAGGAATTTCTGCATTAACTTAGGCAGCATTAAAACCGAGTATGAGTGTACATATACCCATAGCATTACTTATCCTATTATTAGGTTTAAATCTTACAGATCCTTGGTGTTTGTGAAAGATGCACATTACTTCTCATTTCTAGCATGTGGGGCACTTGAATCACCCCAGATTTCGTTTGCAGGTTTTGTATCAGCATTTGACTTATGGACGTGGGTTTTAATTGTTGTAACAATAGTAATAGTTATAACAGCGACAGCTACTAAGGAAAATCCTACTGGTAGAACTGTCCGTATTGCCTTTGCTGTTTTGTCTAGCATAGGTATACTTCTAGAGCAAGGAAACGTTGGGTTAAAAAACTCATTTAAAAAACATGGGGCTTTGCTGCCCGTAGCTTACGGAATCTTCCTAGGTGCTGTTGTATTAAGTAACGCTTATAAAGGAAGGAACTTAAGTTTATTAACCGCTCCGTTATCAGTAAATTCTTTTAACAACTTTAGCAAGCTTGTCTCCGCAGGTTACAAAGTTTTTAGCAAGATTGATGAGAGGTGGAGGGGATATGTAAGGGAACAAGACCCTACAAAATTCGACATTTTATTTATTAGAAAGTTCACTGAAGCTTTTCTGCTAAGTCACAGGGGAGCAAATTATAACTATGTTACAAAGCTAAAAAGTGCTAGAGAGATAATGCCAAAAATTGATCTCCACGTGATGGAAGTTGAGCACATTCGGAACGGGTGGTCTAATTTTTCTTTCGTAAATGAATTGATCTCGTGTAATAATATTGGGATTACAGGATGGAATACTGAATTAAATTCCATTCGAAAAATTTTTGAGAAGAGAACACCGAAAATGGTAAACAAAAGGAATCGAGGTATTACAGTAGGGAATGAAAACATGTTTAAAAAAATGGAAGGATGGAGAATAACCGAATGGATTGACATAAGAATTTTCCAGAGATTGAAGCAACTCGTTGAAAGTGGTTTGTCTCACAAATGGAGAAAAGTTGAGCAAAATTCACTTTTTGAAGGTAGTTCAAAATATTCCAATCGGTACTCACATTCCTCAACAAACGAATCTAAAATTGAAAATCATCAAGATCGGAATGACGGTGCACATGCTGTTGGGATTAAGTTATCAGGAAACGTGGTTACAGTCTTTCTTGTCCATGCTTTCGGGCTATTAATCTCCGCTTGCGTATTCATTGCAGAAAATAACAGGAAAATAATATTCTATGGATCTACGATTCTAATATTACCCCTGACCTTCTTAGTTTGGTTTCTTAAAGCTGGTTTGAAGTTTTTCTGTTCGTCTACACTTTTCTGCTATATAACGAAGAAACTTAAGGAAATTGGAGTTTGTAAACACATACTGAACAAAACTAAATGTGGGACTGGCCTGGTATGTAACAGGCTTGCGTCAAAGCATTAACAGAATGGGTCAACCGATTTATTTTTTGGATATTTTATCCCCCAAAGTTATCTTAAAACGAATCGTTTGAAAAGAATGCCTCGATTCATTAACTTCATCTGCAGTCGGGCTTAACCGCGTCCCATCATTAAGGCTTATTGGTGTATGTTTAGTATTGATATTTGTAATACAAATATTCCATTTAAAGAAGTTAAATATATAAAATTAACAACTCGCAATCAGTCAGACTAAAAATGAAGTGATTGAGGATGTGGGTCTCTAAATTACAAGGAGACAAAATATTGCAAATATTTTGTTGTTACATTTTGTACCATAAATTTGAATGTCGAAACTAATTCCAGTTATGTTTTTAAATTATATCTACATTAGCATATACCTCTCGTAACTAATGGAGCATTGCTTAAAATTACTATTGGTACAAACAATATGATTATTATGATATAATTATTTGTGCACAAACTACTTAAGGAAGCCTATCTTTTTCAAATACTTAATCGTTAGCACAAATAAAACTATGTTATCAGTGAAAAACAGGTGGTAAATTAATCTTCTATGCCAGCGCAATTCACGGAAAATAATATATAGGATTGAATGCTTTCGTTCATAAGATTTTCTGCTTCATCTACATCAAAAATGTAATCACTAAGGATTTATGATGTCGTTTATATCGTTACTACCGTCGTGTATTGTAGTTAATAATAAAGCCAATCAGAACATTCGTGTTTACTAATTTATTCATATGATTGTTAGTTCTTCACTGGTTTTCAAATTTAAAGTGTCAAAAAATTGCATAACTATTTTTGGGCACCAGTTTTGTTTCAAATTTAGTTTAATGCGGAAGAAGAAATTAGAATGCTATCAGACAAGTTTCGTATGTCTTACCCCTGAAGAAAGGAATTTAGATGGAGTGGTGGCTTCAAATAGATAGTTAGATAGCTATAAGTATTACGGAATTTAAAATGAACATCGAATTTCCTGTGACTTTGAGTCTGTGCTTGTGTATTATTTTAAATGTCAAGTCACGGGTTCTGACTTCCCTGAGGATCCTTTCATGCGCAATCATCAGCCACTTCTTCATGTAAAAACTTGTGAAGTTGTTTCATAATTATGTTCCTTACACGCTAACTTCAGTGACATTCTCCCGGCAGGGGCAGGCATAATGATTGGTGACAGTTTGCTAATGTCACAACTAAAGCAAAATTATACGTTGAGTAGTTTGCCTCCGTTTGTGTGCAACTTTAATATGAAGAAGCAAGGTAAAATATTATGATATAAGATAATTTAATTGTAAATTTCTCCTGCAAATGGCAATTTTAACACATTAGCTGTTTCAAGTATTTGAGACACACAGTGAAATGCAGTTTCTTTGAGTTGATAACCGTTTTGATGCATATTTTAGAACCTGTCAGTGGAAATAGGTTCTTAGTCAAAGGGCTTGCTGGCACAATTACAATCCCGTCATTTCACGACTGGTAAAGCCGTTTTTTAAGATCGTTTTATATACTCTTACCTTAAGAGGTTTCCACTCGCTCATCGCTAAGTTAAATATTTGTGTGTGTAGTAAATGAAAGAGCTTGGTTATTTCAGGTGGACAATTAACAACTTTATACCTTAACCTACTTTCAGAATTCATATTGTTTATTCTGTGTTACTCATAACTGTGCCACGATTAAAATATTGAGCGTTTACAAAATTAGTTGAATTTGAGTTCCTACTTAATAAATAGGAACTTAAATTCAACTCATTAATAGCATTTAGTATTAAAATATTATTGAAAGATGCATCGAACCATCGTTTGACTGTTAAATTCAATTCATTGACAGCGGTACTCACTCGCGATGGAAATGCCCCACACATTTACAATTCAGAATGTGGTGATTTCAGAAAAGGCAAATATTATAATATAATTTGCTTTTGGTAATTGCCTGATGAAGACAACAGTTCGTTGTCGAAAGCTTGCGTGAATAAAATAAGAATTATCCTACCTAAACCGTGAAAAAGATGAGTTTCAATTATGCTTTTCTTCCACGCCTTATAATTGAAAAACCTATGTTTTGCCAAGTGGCAGTCCCAAGTGTTGTAGTTTGAAGTAGATGTTCTAAAACTCTGGAAGCCTCGAGCCACACACGAATTAGGTTACATAAATTCACTTAACCTACTTTTAGTTTAGTTTTCAGCTTTTATAGTGTTTAAGCATGCGTGTGTAATGTCAGTTGTTTACATCTTCCCTGTGAGTACGCATATTAGCAGAAATTATCTGAATCATCCAACCGAACATTTTCACAGTGTTTTTAAAATCATGAGATATTAGGGAGATTCAGATTCCCGTTTGGTAGCCAAAATCGTGACTGTAGATGGTAATTTGTGACGTCACCGCCTATACAAATGCGTACAAGCGTTAACTTGACCTTTTTCCATCAGATTTGTGTTGTCGCTTCTTGAAGGTACAACTTTAACAGAAATGAAAAGTGTGGACGAAAATTAGCCTTCAAAAACTGTTCCCCTTTCCAATTAGTGATAAAATTATGTCACTATATAATGAGTCGTTGCTAAAAAATTAAGCGTGCCTTTCATAGCAACCCCAATAATATCCCAATGCCTGAAAAGATCTCATTACAATAATGTCATTTATTCATCAAGAATTACTGTAAATGCAAAAAACCCTCTAGGTCAAAACTCAAACACGCGAGATTAGTATTACTAACAACACAGTTTGAGTAACATGATTTTCGAAGTTTATTGATATATAGAAGCTAGAGATTTTCGTAAATTGTTAAATGCGAAATGGGCCGATATTTACTTACACTTTTGCAAGCTACACTTTTGATCAAAGTAAACAAAGCGGAGAATGTAAATCTAAGCCAAATTCTTGGCAGTTCTGGTTGCTTTCTTCATATAATAAATTACAAAGGCGTGGATCTTATTGGCGCGGGAGGGTTTCCAGTAGTACTCACCAGATATGTTTACATTAACTTCACAGACATAAATAATGACATTTTGAAGCAAAGAAATACGAGAAGTCAGTAAGAAATAATAAAACTCAGTTTATTCTAAGAAAAAACCCTCACAAGTCTAAATGTGATGCTCACCACTATCTCTTTCCACATCCAAAGGGATTGCCTTTTAACGAAAGGATGCTACGATATCCAGAAGAATATTGGACGAACTTGAATACTTTAGGATTATACGACACAAAGAGCTTGTCTTGCACAAGAAATATGTTTCACATTTTAGTGAAAGCAAAGAAATCAAGTCATGCAATAATGTGGAGTATGAAAATGTCGATTATTATGTCAGCTTATCCAGTGACTAACTTGTATATCCTCGAATTGACTGGAAAAGACGATGACACTAGATGGAGTGTGACAAGAATCTTAGTGGGCTTAAAAGGACCTCAACCAAAACTTCAAAGAATGTTTTTAGAATCAAATAACCTTAAACAGTTTTTTGGAACCAATAATCTTGAAGTCAAGTGTTGTTCACAATACGTTTGGAAAACCAAGTTAAATGGAAAGTCGGATGAAAACTACTTTGCGATAAACGAGGTTATCCGAAACCCACTATCATTTAGAAGCTTTTCTGAAGTATATTCCCGTACATCTGTTTCAAGTGACCATGTTTTGTTTAATATGGTTGTCCAAAATTTAACATTTGTTCGGGAAGACACAAATATCTGCAGGAAATACTGCCGGAAACAACTTATGTGTCCGTGTGATTATCATATAAATCTTCCGGTTGTGAACTTCAAGTCCTACCGTCTGTTAGCGTTTGTGAGAGATGTAGATTTGTTTTCATTTCTGGCATGTGGAAAACTTGACACCTCGCAAATATCATTTACAGGCTACGTATCAGCATACGACTCGTCTACATGGGCTTTAATTGCGGTTTCGTTTGTGGGATTTAGCTTAGTGACAGGATTCAGTGGGGAAACCACGGTTCAAACTGTTCTTATTGATATTTTGAGAAGCATTAATGTACTTTTAGAACAAGGCGATGACAAAATTGATTACTCCCTTAGGAAACGTTCAGCGTTGATTCCATTATGCCCTGGTATTTTTCTGTGTGCAGTTGTACTCAGCAATGCGTATAAAGGAAACAACATAAGCTCATTGACTGCTTCATTTTCAGGAAAGCCCTTTAAGAATTTCCACGAGCTAATAGCAGCAGATTACGATGTTTTCAGCCGGCTTAGTGAAAATTGGAGGATAATTCTGGTTGGGGATGACCCTTCAAAATTTGATCGTTCATTTCTGATGAATCAAACAGAAGCATTTGAGTTGATCACCTATCGTTACAGGTATATCACACAAGTAAAAGCCGCCAGTAAAATAGTTCCAAAGATTAAGTTTCACAAGATGGATGCTCTGAACAAAATAAAACGGTGGTCGAACTTTTCATTTGTCTCTGAGATACTCTTATGTAATAATATGGCTATCACAGGATGGAATTCCCAATTAAATAAAATCCACAAAATTATCGAGAAGACAATTTTAAACAAGTTTCCTCAAGGAATTCAGGGTATTTCAAAAGGGACTGAGTACATCTACAAACGAGCAGAAGGGTGGCAAATTAATCAATGGTTTGAAATACGAATCCTGAAGAGAATGAAGCAACTAGATGAAAGTGGTTTGTCCCAAAAATGGAGAGAAGTTGAGCAAAACGCAATCCTGGATCTGAAATCAAAACACATGCAAGAGTACCTTCAATTCTTCTTGAAAGAAACACAAAGTGCAGCTTCTCTAAACGGAGGTCAAGAGACAAATGTTGCTGGTATCAAGTTAACAGGAAATGTAGTTGCAATTTTTCTGGTCCATCTATGCGGACTTGTTATTTCTATTTGTGTTTTCATGGGGGAAAAGCAAAGGGCAGTTGGTCATAGTTGCAGGGCAAAAATGTTTGATGTTATTAAATATCTTAGCTAGTTTTATGTTTTATCACAACGAAAGAATATCTACTTACTGTTTGGTGTTCACCATAATCTTTAGGTATATCTTTCCTGCTTCATTTGACTCCAACATGTCATTTTTGCACTCTGTTCATTTCTGCATTTACAAAGATGATTCAAATACCTATTATAAAGTATCCTTATAATTTTTTTGGTAACTTTCGTTTCACATTCCCCTACAATGCCTCTGTTTTATGTTGAATACTTAATGCGATCAACACACTACTTCTGGTGCGGGATCACCTACTCTGCACGGAGGGCCTGGGGTAGGTGATTACCATAGGTAGTATGT
>JAQGAC010001592.1:0-13239 GCA_034696585.1 Isotomurus maculatus | reverse complement strand
ACTGACGAAGTTCATTGCAAAATCAATCTCCCTGATTAAAACTTTCGTACTCATTTATTAGGTCGTAACTCATCGGAATTGAAAATCAAAAAATGTCATCTATTTCTTCTTCAAAGTTATTGATTGGATCTTATATAGTGTGTGAAGTCACTGTGCATGATTTCCACTTTGGGCAATCTACAAAGTGACTCTTAAGTTTAGTCGCAGTCAGTCATTTTCCCCGTTAGAAGTAGAAGTTGAGTTTTATTAATAGCCATAGAAAGTGAAGTAAAAAGAGTAAAAGTAAAAAGCATTCTTTGACTATCTAATAAAAATTGAACAAGAGCGGAAACTGTTTCAAAGGAAGGTGTTCTAAATGCTCAAAGAGTCTCTGTGATTCATTAAAATAAGCTAGAAGATATTTGTACCCTATCAAATCACACAATTCGGAATGTGCATATGAACTATTATGAACCAGAGATATTTTTTGTGTCCCTACAAACTGCCATGCACACATTTCATCCTTCTGGCAAGAATGTGTTGAGCGTGGGAAGCTACGCATTTCTTTTCTCATAAAAAGGAGAGGACAACAAAACGGATAAAATTTTAAGTCCTGCTTTGCAGGCATAATAAATATTGGATGTGCGGATACATTGAGAGAATTTTTACCACTTTCTTAAGAACATAGATTTCCTGACATTACCTGCAACTCAGCTAGAGTTTGTAAGGCCATCTTTCTCTTTTCTGGCCGTAAAAGCTTTCTCCTTCCTTAATGTGGTGCCTGCTTGGTGTTTATGCGTCCTTTCTCGTTCACTAATAATTTAGAGCTTCCTCTAGCATTCGAATTTTTTCTTGGAAAGAACTGTTGTGATGTCTCTTTTAATCTCGAGATTTATCTAGACAACTTGGAATTTTTAAATTATTCTGATTTAGCTGCTCTACACACGGTCACGATTCATTTATTTTGACTTTTATGCTGTGCCAGAGGAAAGCAGAATAAGTTCCAGTCCAATTTTATATTTCCGTCGGCAGGACACACGGGAAATAACAAAGTTCACGTTGCATACGTGTTGTCAAGTGACAAGCTGGTGTCAAAATTATCCCCAAAACCCACCTGCCTTCTCTTTAGGTCTATTAATCTCTACTTTTGCTTGCAGTTGGGAAAAACCAGCTTCGCATGTATAAATGTAACTAGTCCAGGAAAATTAATATGTATCTGCTTGACACGTACTTTCTGCGAAATGACCTACAAACAGGCAGGGAAAGCAAACAACTTTCCTCACGCATCTAGTCATGCCTAAATGGTTCTCAAACAGAGCTCAGCTCCTGTTTGGGTTCCTTTGAAAGGGATGTATAATAAAGTTGTATAGACTGAGAAAAACAGAAAAGCAGCAATAACAAACTGACATGACTTTTATGTAGTGCGAAACAGCATAATGTGTGCAGGCCAAAATAATAGCAAACATCAATTTGCGTAAATAGCATATTGTCATTAAAACCATAAAAGAGAAATCAATGATATCAATGTAAACCTATTCACACAAAGCTACATGAGTTACCGGCTTGTACGAATACTTAGCATATTAGTTTATTATGCAACGTCTACTAGTCCAAACGACTTCAGTAATAATCTACGTATGCATATACCCTGAGCACAGAATTGTTTGGAACCGTACGTGGTTTGTGGGACATCAGAAGGGGACTAGGATATGACCGTCCATTGAACCAACAAAGTAAGCTACATATGATGAACCGGAACAGCCATCATACTGAAAGTATCGACTAGACAACTTTTAGATGTTGACTCTATACCTTCCAAGCAGTCTGTCACTTTCTCCTGGAGAAAGAAGAAAGTGAACATGAAGCTCACAAAGACTTATCACATTTCCTTGCAAAATATTTCTTGAAATGAAGAATCAACCGAAGTAGAGAGTGAAAAGACATGTTAAAAATTCACAAATGGAGCTAGTGGAAGTGTTTTCGGGTGAAGAGCCCAAACTAACTTAATTTAACAGCCCACGAGTTATATTTCTTGGAATGTGTTGTGATTAAGCAAGTAGAATGAAGAGAAGTAGATTAGAAGGAAGTGCCAGTGGTTATGGTGGTGAAAACACCCTGACCGGTGTTGGTCTTTTTGGAAGGACAGCAGTCTCTGGATTTGTAAACTCCGCAATGCTTCACACCAACTTGCCTCCAACATCCACCGGGTCTTGGCAGGAACTTCATCATCGACCTAGACCTGGTCATCAACTCACTTTAATCAGCTTTCCGTCCACCATTCCTTCGATTCTTAAGCCTCCAGCTATTTTCGAAACAGATCCACCTACAAAACAACCCAGCTTACCTCAGGCACGTGTCTCATTACACTTCTTGTGAATCGTGTAACCGTAACCTACTTTATTTCCTCACCTTCACATTTACTCAGCAAATTCAAACCCCTTGAAGCATTTTGCAGCTCCAAGTTGTGATCGTTATAACTCTTTACTATTTACCTAGTTTAACTTTAACTAGTAACTTTATGGGCGTCCTGAAATGTTTCCACCGTGTATAAAATGTAATTGAGATATTTCAATAGGGGATATGTGAAACTTTGTATAGGTTTGGTCTGAATCTACAAAGCTCTTGCTTATGAAGCATAAAGAGTAAATTAGCCTCATTACCGATTTACACCGTTTATTGAAGGTCTGTGATGCACTGACTGCAAAAACTAGAAGTAGGAAATGCCATTTCAGATTTATTTCAGTGTGGATGAGCTATATAAAGAGGAAGCTACTTTAGGAAGAAGTGATAAAAGACCCTGGAGAAAGTATTCAATTAGCGGTAAACTCACCAAAACTGAGCTGTTGGCAGTTACTAGTGCTCCAGTGAATTTTAATACTTTTCTCCAATTACAGAAGGAGGAAACGAGGAGGAATGAGGGCAGTAGTGTATATAGGGCTTATAACAATAACGATCAAATGGTAAAAATTCGTGTAATCTGGAGTTAGGACACCCTTTCCACTTTTTGTGAGATTTAATGGCCTTGTTTTAATGTCGTACCTTCTCCCTGTGTAATTAAGAACGTCTTTTATGGTTTGTGTGGTTCATTGGTAAGATGAACGGAGATCGTAATTTTTACTGGTACTTTCAGGAGGACGTAAGGATGGACAAGCGTAACGAGAAAACTATTGATGGAGAGGGATGGACGGAAGGAGCCAAAAATCTGCGAGTGCCAAAACCCAGTCACAGTGCAAAAAGACTCGCCAAACCTTTGCCATTTGCGTTTCCGTCGTCTGCAAAGTCTTCGTCCCTACGGAGTGCAAGTGCGAGTTCGAACATCTCATTTGCACCGCTGGCTTATGCAAAACTCAAAAGAAATCCGTACTTTTCGACTGTTTTCTTAGGCCAAGAGCATCGCTACCGTAAGTTGAATACGTTTGTTGAAGTAACACGAGATAATGCAGAGTGAAAGCAAAGTCAAGAAAAGCCGTAGCTTTTAGAGAAAACACATTAATTTGTAGCCAGCTTTCTTTATATTTTACAAAACAAATGGCTTTTAACGGCTCAATAAAAGAAATGTGAGAAAGTTCTTGGGCCATTTCACATGCGGGGAAATCTGTTGCGAACCTTTATGCGTGCACATGCATTCAAGGTACCTTCTTCATCTTCTTCTTCGTGTATTTCATGGAGAAAGAATGTGTGGTAAATCGGATTGAGCCTAAGGGAATGAAAAGATTTGGAGTATCACCCACGTATGGATGATGATGATGCATACACAGGAGGAGTGTAAGACGGAATGTAAATGTTGTGTTTGCAGGGATGGGTGGAGTGGTTGAGGATTCACCATCTGGTCCTTCCTTATCCAATAATATTGACAATAAGATTGGGAATAAACCAAAAAGACATAAAACTGCCACTCCAGGATTGAGAAAGGGAATCACAATAACGAAATCAGAACCAACAACACTTTCGTCTGGATTTGGGAAAGTTGTAAATTCAGCAGGATTAGAGACAGAAGAAGATGTAGTACGAGATGATGATGGAGGTGAAAGTAGGCGACGAGGACTAGGACAACATGACAAGGAACATTCTTTGAGGGAAATTGGAGATCCAGTGATGAAAGGAAAGAAAATGAAAAATAAGATACACCCGGACAACAAGAAGGAGGGTGGATTGATGTCGAAAACGAAAACAGGAGGTCCATTGACTAAATCGAATGAGAGGCTTCAGGTGATTCGTACTCAAGAGGAACGTGACGAAAGTCCTGAATCAATTCGACTGGACTGCTTAGGACTCAAAACATTTCCCCACATTGGAGGCGGAGAAGGCCCTTCTCTCAAACTTTTGTCACTTCAACACAATTTGATCAGTCGAATTGAAAATGTCCCTGTTCAATTGAATCACTTGGTTGTTCTCGATTTATATGACAATCGCTTAGAGAGAATTACGAGTCTGCAGGGATTTACTTCACTCAGGGTTCTCCTGCTTGGCAAAAACAGGCGAGTGTGCTCAAATTACGGTTTTTGCTTTCTCCATATGGTTTCCTTTAGGAAAGGAGTAGTTGAGCGAGGAAAGATTTCCAGAGCCTCGTCTCTTTTCTGTAAACCCGAGACACGTGTGGATTCGGCAAATTTTTATTAAATTTACACTTTAATCAAGTCTGTACTTGCGTTCACGTGGCTTGGGATAAAGAGCCACAGATAATGTGATGCTCAGTGTTAGTGCCATTTACTTCCTCGTGAATGGCCTTTATTGCATTTTCATCTTTGGTGCAGACTTTTCTAAGCTAAACGTGATTATCTTACAATCCACCGTGATAGTTTATTTAACGACCGTAACTGCATCCTTCTCTTCATATATCAATTAAATAAGCCATTTCATATGAAAACTTTATCCATGCAATTTCCTCGTGCATTAAAACTGCAAGGAGAATTACGTCTATTAAAGCAATAACGAGACTGTCAGTTCTTGAATAATGAACGTAATTTCGTTTTCGAATCCTAAAGTCTAGAATACCTAGATAGTCTAGAATTTAGAATCCAAAATGCATTATAAGAAAATAGTTCTGAGCTTTGTGATGATTGCCTCATGAATATCAGAAGGAAGAGCTCTTTCGGTATATCTCACGCTTGATACACGAATTCCCTCAAGACTCTTCAGGCAAGAGTGAGAGGTTGAAGGGAGAACAAAATGTTGATAAGGGAAATCAAGGAGCTAATCAGTCCTCTTGGCGCAAAGACAATGATTTATGAGGTTCCGGTGGAATAGAAGTTGACTGAAGTCTTGTTTCCTTCTTTTTGGCCGGGGGAATCTCCTCTTTCTCATTCTTCTACGATTCCAAGAGTAATTCAATCTGATACGGCGATGCACAAGTCAGTCTCTATTGATCTCTTTCGGAAAGAGTCGCAGATTTACTACTTACATTATACAATTCTCGTATGAAAAAGAATAATGTGGAGAGGGATAGAAGTCAGATCAAAAGACTATCAACGGATTATGTGCCCGGTGATGGGAAGGATTGTCAAGGAGTCGTGCATGCATATGTGAAATGTGTCTCAGAAGGTCTTCATGGTCTAGTTTTATTCAACGGTGCAGTTTTAATATCGGAAAAATCTTAATGTTCTATATTTTATGGATGTATACTTTGACTGATTCTACATCCATAACTCTGCAATAGGATCCGAAGGATTGAAGGCTTAGAAGGACTTAAGCGTCTGGAAATATTGGACTTGCATGGAAATCAGTTACGCTACGTCGACAACTTGGGTTCTCTTGTGTCCCTGCGAGTTCTGAACTTGGCAGGGAATCTGTTACGCAGCATAAGGAATTTAGGACCGTATGGGCTGTCATCTCTTATTGAGCTTAACTTGAAACGTAATCGAATTCGGAATCTAGAGGGTCTGGTGAAAGCTCCTCATCTCAAAAAACTCCTGCTGGCAAACAATGACTTGCAAAGGTAAGAGTAAAATCGTAGTATAATAATTGACTTTCCTTTCGCTACAGGTTTCTGTTAATCCAATAGTGTAGGCGGTAGACGACAGTATACTCTCTCTCGGTGTGTGTGTGAGTGTCTGCGGGATAGATTATTTGATGGCCGATTTGTCCCAATTTCTGCTCCCTTGCAATCAAAATCATATTACGTGGATGAATGGTTGAACAGTGGAACAAGTAGAGCAAAAATGATTACCCTAGTAGTTTGGCACACACGGTAGACCGACCGCAGATAAGTGACTATGTTGCACAGCTAGTCAACTTATCCAGATTGGGGAGGCTGTGGTATATTCCTACTTATAAACTCACAACTTTCTGCAAACATCGTATTTATCCTTGTGCATGTGAGTAAGTCCTGATTTGAGGGAATGCTGACTGACTTGCTCAGAGTCAGATTGAGATGAGATGTGACTTTGATACTTCATCTGTTTCGAATGTCTATTGTGGAAGTGTATTGAATCTGTATGAAATTGATGGCTTGTGTTTTCCCATTCTTTTTATGTACATTAATGTCATCCGGAACTTCAAACGGGTTGGCCTCGAATGCACTGAATGGACGACCTTTGCAGCTTCGGTTGCTTGTTTCCTCTGAGGAAATTGGTATTTTTACAAGAGCTTTTGTTGGAACCCAATCCGCTGTGCTGTGTGGAATGGTGGAGAAGTCAGGTTGTGATTATATTCCCTTGGTTGGTGACGCTGGATCGTTGTCCTGTGACGGACCAGATGAGATTAGAGGCGAAGAGTTGGCATAAAAGGAAGTTGGCTGAAGAAGAAACAAGAAGGAAAGAGGAGGAACGGTTGAGGCAAGGCTCGCCTAGCGGAGGACCTCCTGGCTCAAGGGAACAAGTGATCTACCAGGCACGGAGACGATGGGAATCCTTAAAAAACTTTGTAAAAAGTACAGGAAATACGAATCCTTGTCATGTTTCAAAGGATGGAGATGTAACTGAAGAATTGGATGAGATGATAAGAGGTGAAGGAATTTCTCATGGCATTGGTGGTGGTCGAAGGAGTCCTCCGGGTGAAAGCCAGCAAGACTGTCTTTCTATTATTCCAGTTGGGATTTCTGGAGACGGAAGTAAACTACAGGACAGCCCCTCACAGCATGGAGAAAGTTTGCGTTGTGAAAGACGCATAAGTAGGCGGATGTCGGACAAAGAGTTTCTGAATGTTCCAGGAGATTTGGAATTTCGTGAGGAAGGAGGATTGGATGGTAAATCGGTCAGGAGTTCAGGAGAGCCAGGACTGCCAGGAGACCCTTGTCCACCTTCGATGATTAATGACTCCAGGAGCAAAGAAAGCCACAAAGGAGGAGTGGAGGATTATGTCAATACCAATATCATTTCCAAAAGGGAATACCAACTTTCTGTGGAAGAAGTGAAACAGATGAGGACTCGGGAGTCCAAGCAGACGTCATTATTAGTATTATCGTCTGAGACCAGAAACGACTTTCACTTAAAAGAGACCACGAGTGGGGCAATAACAAACAAGATTATGGCTGTACGAGAAACTGGAGAAACCACTCCATCATTTGACCTGGACTTGTGTCAACAGACTGGTACGCCGGAGATATACTTGTTGTTTGAGTAGGCATACAAAAACATTCAGTCTTATAGAATAGCATATAATAATAGTATTGTACCTATGTATGTATAAAAGACGGTTCATCAATCCAAATCAAGGTCTTATTATGACAGGTACTCAGTTGATGGGCAAAGATGAAAAGGCAGTGGAAAGAAACGACGACACTCGCAGTGTTTTCAGTATTGACGAAGGAAAAAAGAAAGACGACGATGACTTGGGGGTGAAATCTACAGGGGAAAGGGAAGCTGCTACAGAAGTTATTCACGATAGTGGAGGTTTGAGAGAGACCTGCGAAGAAAAAAGAAGTAGCAAGATGCGAATAGCAGTTGTGAGACCATTGGTTCGAGAAGAGAATTTTGATGAGACAATCTCTGCCCATCCGTTGAATACTAATTCATTCCCAACTTCTTCTTCTTCTTCAGCCCACCCACATGTGACAGAGCAACGGAGACATCGACGAGTGAGTGGAGAAAGTCCCTGTTTGTTGCTACCTCAGCAAATAAGTCCCTCAATTAGAACTCCACCAAACAATACCAGAACAATGCCAATAAGAACTTCCCCTCTAAGTTATCATCAACCTGCTGGCTCCAAAGATGATGATGATGGGCTTTGTGTAAATAATAATGCTGGTACTAATGATCAGTTAGGGACTCATGAGGAGGGAGGCTGTGATAAAAGTACGGTGGGTGGCAGTGTTAGTGACGACCAAGTGTTCTGTTGTGATCCAAGTCACAGGGATGATGATAAGAATCACAAGGAGCCTGCCAGTTTCGACACTTCCGATGTCTTATTATTACAATCACATCGTCAGCTGGAGAAAGCAGCAGAGGGTGTGACGTCATATTGTAATTCAGGAGAGAAGAGTGAAGGAAAGGGACCTTCTAACGGTCTTCACAAACATCCCGTTGATTTGGGAATGAAGATGGTAATAAACAGTGAAAGTGAGGGCAATAAAAATGGAGTTGTTTTAAACAAAAGTAAGAGAGAATTGAGACGAAGTGTCTCAACATGTGTTATCCCAAGTGAGTCTTTCACCAACCAGGAGACCAACAGTGTAAGTCAGCCTATTGATACTTCAGGCGAACCAAATGACGCAAAGTCTACAAAGGACGTGTGTTCATCTACTGCCACTTTGAATATGAAAAATACGAATGCGATCCATTGTCTTCCAAATGAGAACATTTCTGAAAATAAAGTGCAACCTGGTCGGGGTAACGCGGATCTGAAGAAAGCATCGCTGAGGAGCCTTTTCAAACGAAGCACGAGTTTTGATGGGAGACTTCCTTCGTCCTCAACTTTCATTCGGAGAAAGTCTGATGACAATGATGACGATTATTATGATGATGGGGAGGATGATGATGATGATGACACGTGTAGTATTGCCACTTCTACGAATACAATTGCCACAGTGTCTGACGTGAGTCCGAGAGGGTCTAAGCCTCCTTTCCTTAGGAAGGGACCATTCTTCCCAAGGACAAAGTCTCAGCGCCTAAAAGTTAGTTTCGCAATGTAATGTGATGTTACGTCTAATCTTTATTTCCCATCTTATCTCGTGTAATTTAAAGGAGGAAGAGAGCTTCTCTTTCCTCAATTCTTTCATTCTTTTTTACTCTTTCGCATCTCAGGAACATAATAATCGTTGAGAGAAGGTAGGAGAGATGTTGGATCGTAGATAATCATGTGGTGGTGAAAGTTAGAGAAAGTTCTCGCACTTCTTAAGCAAGAATTAATACGGTGTTACGCATTACTCAGAACTTTAAGAGAGGAAATATGCGTCAAGAAAGTGACATATTTTTCATTTAATGCTGTCAACGTGGGCATTGTGGGGTGAAAGTGAGATACCTAGAGAAATACTAATAATAGATTTTTATCTTTCAAGCTGCGTGACAAGGTAGCGAGTCGAGCAACGTCTTCCACGGGACAACGACGGGGAAGTCAAGGTGGACAAGTGAATGGAAGTACCTTGGGCAATGGAGGAAATGGGCCTGGCTCAGTTTCATTTTCAGCAACGACCTTTCGACACAGCGGGACGTCGGGTGACATCCGAAGTAATAAGACTCAAGCGTTGAAACGATGTGAGTCAGCAGTGGCAGGAGGACTGACAGGTTTAAGCCCTTCAGAGTCGACTGGAGCAAATAATTCATCTTCACTGAAGAAACAAGGGACAGACTACTTGGTGGAGATTGATGGGAAAGCCTTGAGTATTTATGGCCAGGGAGCCCTCAAACACACCCTTACGGTACAAATATAATTCCGAAAAACGTCTTTGAATAGGAACACGAGCTTTCTGGGAATTTTTTGCACTAGTGCATTACACACATACACACACTTTTACACAATACCACCACCACTGTGCAAAGGCACTATTCTCATGATCATTCATTGTGTGAGCTAAAAAGCAAAAATAAGAAGAATGGCGAGTGAGAAGATGAGAAAGTTGCATGATTCCCTGTGGAATCTATTTGTATGAATTCTGACAACGCTAACCCATCATTTATACTCCACCAAACTGACAGCCTATTTTCTTTCTTTCCTCTTTCAAATAGGAACAATTTTGAGTTTTCGTTTTCCAGAATTCAAAGAACTGGACGTCTGTGTAGGCACATAAAAAAGCTTATACATTCATCATCACATCTGTAGAAAATTCCCTTCAGAGTGCTTACTGACCTCAGCACACTTGGAATATAAAATGAAACTCCTGATTGTGTTTACCAAGAAGTGCCGATAAGCATTTTCCCTTCGAAAATCGAAGGATGGTGTTCAATAAGGTGCGAACCTGGGAAAGAATTCGTAAGAAGAAAAACTTTGAAAGAAAGTTATTTATGGTTCCTACGATGAAAGTATTTTACGCTTTATAAGGACAAAAAACAAAATAATATTTCATTTTCCAAGGTACACTGCTCACACTTGTAAGAATTTCCTTGTGTTCATTATGAATTTTAGGGATTTCCTGGAAGTGTGACTTGCTCCGTTACAATTGCGAAATTCCACTACATCTCTTTTGACAGCATCATCCCGTACTTTGGCAAGTTGAGACAGATTTATCCATCTCTGGAGCATTTCCAGTTTCGGCAAGTGTAGAACTACTAGTTTTTTCATTACTTTTCTCGCATCGCGACTGCAGAGCTCAATAAAATCTCCACTATACAATGAAGCCATGTATACACATATACATTCAACAGACAAGAAGATAGCAGAGCAAAGAATGGTAGAATGGTAGCCAATATTTCACAAGCATAGTGTGTATTGTGTATAGTGGGGCAGTAGTCGTGTCGTGTAGCATGGCTTGGAAAGGAGAAAAAGTATAAACCGTTTAAAGAGTATAAAAACTTGTCTCGAATTGTCTTTTTCTACTATTTAGGCCAAAAATGGCCGTTTGGTTGGAATACAAAGTGGATAAAAATTGGAATAAGAGCCAATTCTTTTTGGTCCATTCAGTTCAATTTCTTAATCTGCTGGAGAAAAAATGACTGTGAAGTCGTTTTCCCAACCGATACCCTTTTCATACTTAAGCGATATAATTTCATTTATTTGGCTTTACTGTGAGATTCTTATGTTATTTCTTGGTAAAAAGTCGAAAATGTATTCACATTTGCATTTTCTATTGAGAATTTCATGTTATAGAGTTCATGCAAAGCTTTTTTTAATAACAGCAGACCTACAACACACGAACTGTGTATTAAAACTAGCTTTACAATATTTTGCAGAGCTAACAACCTCACAATACTGGGCCAATTGAATGCTCTGTCGGACCTTCAAGGTCTGACTTCACTACACATAGCAAAGGAAGGGAATCCTTTGGTCTCCAGCGACTCAGGGTGGATTCATTACTCCGGTTACAGACTGTCCCATTGGGGTCTTCAAAATGTCAACGGAAAAGAGGTACTCTTCTTTCCTCTTTTGCTTTCATTTCGGGTCTCCTTTCAATTCCTCGTCTTCTATGGCACACAACCTCTGGCTGAGCCATATTACATAAATTCTCCCATTCATTACCCGTCCCATGGAGAGAGAGTGTATTATGCATAAAGTCACATGAATGGAAGATGGGAAACATACTTTTTCAATTCCTGAAGGAAGCACTAAAAACGCAAGAAAGTTGGAGAAAGAAAAGACATAACAAGTTTCATTTAGAGAATGAACAAGCTTCCTAATGGCCTATTTTTTACTTTGTTTGTGGCTTTTCTTCTTGCCCTATCCTCCCTGTGAAGTTTTTTCCTGCTAAAAAGAGAAACTTTTTAATGTTTGCTCAGGTGTCATCCGAATACAGAGGAGGACAAACGAACTCACCATCTTCGAAGTGTTTTGAATCTTTGGGATTTCTCGCTCTATCGTGTCTTCCCCAAGCAGCCCTCACTCCACTGGCGAAAAGACTTCACACACTTCATTGCTTCTGTTGCTGCTCTCCTTCCACATCTTCCGATGATTCTGGTTGAAATAACAAGCTGCGAAAATATGAGAGCAATGCAACCTATTTCCTTCTTAATTGAAAGAGATTGTCTTTGTAGGACGAGGAAAAATGATCAAAGGGACTGGTGGGGGAAGTCATGCGGCAACGCTAAGACCAGGGTCACCATCAACAGGACCTGCTGGAGAAGACCACGGCTCATCTTCCTCAGGGAACGCCTGTACGTCATGGGATGATGATCCAGTTCTCCTTGATGTCATTGGGAAGGAAGCTCTAGTCTACTGCCCCATTTCGAATCAACGCGTGCTTTCACCCCCCACGGTACATTTTACGTTTTAATGGGCCAGTGAGACAACATAATAATGGTCTGGTATTTAATGAGATTCATATCTGAGTGATGGGTTGTTTCACTCGTGCTTCAGCCATGCATCATTGCGTAATGAATTAAGAGTCAGAGTCTCGTCGTCTCTACTCAGCTTGTAGCTTTCCTTGATGGCCTCAATAGATAGACGCCTGTCAGATGGGCTGGACTCTCACACAGCAAACTTATTCGTGTTTCAGTGTATCATCTCATCTAAAAGTGAAATATTTATCAAGGAGGGAAATAGGTGACAGTGACATATCAGACTGTCGGAATAAAAAGTGGAAATGAGTTTGTATTTCGGTGAAAGCAGATGCTCATATGTATCCATCGTGGGGAAAAACATGTCATCCTTTTAACACAACGCGTTGACGGGGAACTGTGAGAGTAGTTATTAGAAAGAGAGGAAGCTGGAGGAAATCGTGTGATGGAATTTGATCAAAAGATAAGCGAGGCGGTCTTCGCATATGTTTATGTAGGTGAAAGTGGTACAAAGTGGTTCCTGTCCTGGTAATAGTGAATAGTAAGTAGATTGGTATAATCAGACTCATGTGCTCACACCCAACTATGAGATATGGAGAAGGAAATGAATTTATATTTATGAGGCTTGTGTACGAATTCATAAAATGACAAAGGAACAGAGCTTCCATGTTCGTCTATTTCCTATGGTATTTCCATTCAACTATCACATTCCAATTACTTACCTAGTCATTTTAATGATAAAATGAGACTCTAGGCAATTAGGTATGTTTTCCACTTACATTACAGTTATATAGAGATACTTCAGCATCTCTTTCATGTGTAATGGATTTCCTTCCTGATTCATATGAAATGTGAGCTTTCTTCATTCCACGTCAAAAATGAGTGTAAAATGACACCATGGTATGCCCCACTACCCTATAACTTGCTTGACTTACCCAATAAGGAGGTTAATGGGTTG
>JAQGAC010001591.1:0-13245 GCA_034696585.1 Isotomurus maculatus | reverse complement strand
TACTCAGCGAGTAAAAAATGGAACGAACTTCCTGAAAAATTAAAACAATCAATCTCATTTTCATCTTTCAAGAAGAATCTACAAAATTATATACTAAATAATAAGGAATTATAAATATATTGTCGATAGCATTTTCTATTATTTTCATTGTTTTCTATATATTAATCCATAATCGTATCTGATTGACTTGTAGTAACTTATTATTATCTGTTTAATACTTATGATGTTCCTACAATGCATGAACTCATTCATGCAATTTTTACTGATTATTTCGTATTCAACTTTGTCAAAACGTAACGACTCATGCCTTTGAGCAGTTTTGAATAAATCAATTCAATTCAATTCAATGTTAACCTATTGTTACGAAGCTAGGAATCAATGGCTGTCAAACCATGCTGTATCAACTCAACCGTTTTTTCAGTTTTGGTAGGAGAGTAACTTACAAGTAGTTTAGTGTCATCGGTGAATAATACAGAATTACAATGTTTAGTAAAATTGGTAGATCATCCATGATTATGTTAAAATGGAATCATGGAGAACACGCACCTTGAGGAACTCCAAGATACAGTTTTTACTAGACAATACTACTGTTTTGTTGGAACAAACTTGGCTTACGCATTGCATGCGGTTATTTAGTAGAGGAAAAGTTAAACCAGAATCTAGATTCTATCATTTTACCGTGCTTGCAGATACAAGTACAGTTTCAAGTACAATCATGGAGCAAATGAGTTTATTTCTACCAGCTTGTTGAATATAATCTGTGATTGTGATCAAAGTATGTAGGGTAGAATGATTTCTTCGAAAACCGTATTGGTCGTGACATATAATGCTGAAACTCTAAGTGAGGTACAAGTTGCGAGAATACATGTAGAATAGAAATGGGTCGGAGATCCTTTGGTTGGTTGGCACACATAAGCAGAAGTAATTAGGGGAAGTATTTTAGCACTTCATCCTGAGCTTTCCCTTGTTCTGGACAAACCTTTCCTCGTCGCTTAAAATAGGGGCGAATACTGAAGAAATAAGCCATTTCAATAAGAGACAGTCCAGAAAATCCAAGGCAAATCCCAAGAATACCTCCAATATTTGCTGAATTAAAGAAGCGTATAGTTAGATATAAACCATGTTTGGCCATTTACTCAATACGGACTTTTATGTTTACGTTACCAATAAAATCTGTTCAACTAAATAGCTGCTTTCGTTCTCGGGCATAAAACGAGTCATGTTCGAAGTAAACGTGCAGAATTGATGCACTCTTGTTTACCCTAACAGATAAAGAAAGCGTAAGAAGTCTAATATTAAACTATGAATTATAATATTGCCTAATTCAAACCAATTCTCATAAAATTCTCTTGATTGTCCTGTGTGGAACTTTGAATTCCTCTCCATAATTGGTGACGTAACTACGTTTTGAATGTAACGCAATTCATTGCAGGTCGAAAGACAATGCGAACAACGCTTAGCGACTATCGTTGATGTCATTTGTCCTGAAACAATACAATACGCTGAATTATACAATTGATAATTTCTGGTTTCACATTAATTTACTTAATAATAAATTTCACAAGGCTCATACGGAGAGCAACATTGATGCACATGTGGTCGCCAGGGCCGCATGTTCTATTATCTGTTTCTGAAAAACGGTTAAGTAACTGTTAACACTTAATTTATGCTCCAACATCAAAATGAAATCACGGTGAGAAAAAGCCGTTCATGAGCTTTACAGGGAGAGCAATCGTATACGAGCGGCCCTTCTTCAGCTTAGTTTCATTTTGATGCCGGAGAATAAATTGGACTATACAGGGTACATGAAACTACTTTCGGATACTTAACTTATTGTAACAATATGTCACTCACCATATAGGGAAAACACCCGACATCCACAAACTTCTTCTAGTAGATGACCCTCGCATTCAGTAATGCAGTTTTCCTTCGTGTACGTCTCAAAAACCTCCAATTTGGTCTCGCCTTCAAAATAGCATCCTCTTTTTTCCTGCAAAACTTCCTTTATGTTTACTTATTTACACCAATTCATAAATAATATAAATGAAGACAATTCAATTATATTGTCCGAAAAACTTCTGCAGTATATTCATACGTACAATGCTAAACCCTTTTATGTCCAGGTCAGCAAATGTTGCCTCCGGAATGATTGATACAAAGACTTCGGTTTTGGGTGGAATAGGGGTACTATGTTCACGAATTACGGGAGTATCCACAGGAAGGTGAGCTTTAAACTATAAAAGCATAATTCTTCAAAAGGAAAGTAGGAAATACCACCGGAAGTTTAAGGAATCACTACAAATAAGGAGTTGCGAAAATACAATGAATTCATCTCAAGGTACTAGGATCAATCCTATTTGGACCTCAACTCTCGTTCCATTATATAAACTATACAAATGGTAACCAGGAGAATTTTGCTAGTTAGAGCAGAGAATATTATTTGCTTATGTAATAGTAAGCTACCTGTAATGTAATTAATTTTTGGAAATTGCCTGATGAAGACAACAGTTAGTGGTCGAAAGCTTGCGTAATAAAATAAGAAGTATCCTACCTATACCGTGGAAAAGATGTCGTTTCATAATTCTTCATTTAGTTTCCCCCAGCATACACCGTTGGTAGAAGAGAAAATCTTATTTTCTGCTACTGACTACAAATCCAGGTGCATTAAAGCCAGAACAATAATATTCCTCTAGCTGTGGATTCAACACAACCGAAAGCCCTTCTGTTCTTCCTCCTCTCTGCTGTGTACGAATCTTTGCGATATTTTCCATCCAGACTCCCTTTGACGAATCCGAAAAAGTGTTTGTGTCTGTATCCCATGCAACTGTTCCCCATGCAGCTCCTTTTGCTGCGTTATCATACATACTAAACCAAATAACTATTACATCCTGTTGACCTCTTAAAACAAACTGTCTTAATATCAGCCTAACAGTTCATACTAACTTGTTCAAGTCAGCAACCGCATTTGAAGGAATTTTGTTAAAGGCACAACAGTACCCTTCAGCAGTTATCAGAATAGAAAAGAATTCTGAGCAATTATATTCCTTGTTGGCCCATCTGCAATGCAGTGCAATCTCATCACATGAATGTGATACCTATTCCAGAATGATATGAAATACACATACTACTGTCTAATCCATAGCAATGAAGATGTATTCTGAGTTACCTGTTGACGGATGTCACGGACATCAACTTCCTCGATATTCAATTCATCACGAAGACCTCCGTCTGTGTCTTCAATTTCCTTCAGGAGCATACCATACAAAGAACCATTTTCTACGCTGTTCTCCGATGATCCAAATAAAGCAGGGGCTTGGCAAATGTAATCAATACATTTCAAGTTCTTCAACTGAGTTTTCAGAGTTTCGTTGATTGCTTCAGTCCCAACCACACCCGAACAGCAAGGATTCAACACCAGATCGACTGTTTCATTGGCAGATCTAAACAATCAATCTAAACATGAATAACAAACCATTTCGCAATATCATCGATTTTAGAAATAGCAAATACTTGATTATTTCTGTAGCTACACTTTTTTGAACGCGATTAGTGTTACACACTGCAGCATGGGACCAAACAAAGGTTCGAGAAGTTACTCAGTGTGCATGTGTTGGTTTATTAACATTGAATTGAATTTCTAGCTGCAATGAAGTAAAATTATACTCACACGTAATTGCTGGGAATGGAATTCTACTTATCTTCGTCTCTTCCACTTTGTATGTTACAACCACAGGATTCTTCCGATAAGACGCTAAAGCTCCATAAATAAGAAACCCAGCCATCACAATCCCAGTGGCAAGTGAAATCGTCCAAAAAATTCTAATCCACAGAGTATTTTTCATTATCTTTAACAAAGCAAAGTAATTACAAAAGAGTGAACTTACCTTTCGCAACAGTGTCTTTCTGATTGGAAAACATATTTTAATCCATGCAAAGTTGTTTCTTCCCCATAATCTTTTAGTTCATTTGCTGACAGTACCGTAAACTTGTTCCATACCGTTTGTATCTTCCTTTCCACATTTGGGTTCGTTTGAATAAATTTCGGTGTATGCAAATTGTCTTTCATTCTAAAAAATTAACAGTAAGAGAAGTTTTTCATATGATTAAACCGATTATTTAGTAGAATGTTAAATATCAACCCGATTGATTTAAATGCAATCTTTAAACACTGACTTAGAGGAATGCTTCTTATGACTTTGCAAACTTGCTCATCGAGCATCTATATGTAACTTGTTGGATTTTAGAATGAAGGCTTTGTTGGTAACGAGTGTGATTTGGAATTAATCCATCAATCCTATGTTAACTCATAATAGCTTGCGGGCCTGAGAATGTCTAATCCTCCCTGAAACCGGAAACTTTCGAAAATCTGTGAAACTTTTCCTGTCAAAAACTTGTTCCCTGGAATTCCAGCCAGTGTAGTCTAAGGACGATGGGATACCCATGTCACTATTTAGTCAAAATTTGTGCAGAACAAGGGATGTCTACAAAGATATGTTTACTAAGATTTTTTCACCAAATATTTCAAATGTCCCTTGAAGCTAGATGTTTTTCAAATTGCTCCGATGTATTGTCATTATTTCCCAAGGAATTATCTCCAATCATACCTAATTGCTCCCACAATATCCAATTAATTTAAGAAATGGCAAACCTACGACCATTTCAATAAAGGAACATAAGTTAAATGTTTCTTTTCATACTAATTTTCCTGCCACCTGTGTCCAGAGACACTTGACCTCGCGAATGACTTGAGGCAACCTAACACGGTTAAGAATGTCATTCGGTATTAGGTTAGTACTAGTGTATTTGTTGAAACATAGCTTCCTATTTAACCAACCACGATCAAATTTGCGATTTTACCCACATTTGTTTCCAGAGCTTTCATTTTCATTTCTATGTAGACTGTTTTTCATTCTTCATCCGAACTTTCTACAACTTTTTATCCCTTCAGGGGCTTAAAATTCCCATGAAAATTATTTCCATTTTCCATTAAGCAAACAGGACAGTGTCACCGTACTTTTTTCCAGGCCCGAATTATCTTGTTACTCAACTGTTGCTAAATTTGAGACATAAACTCTTACATTCTCGTAACACATACACTTCGATCGGTTTGTCCTTACTGGGACAGTACGTGGTCTTCATTTAGCGTTGAATCGCACTAAAAATCTCAATTAGGAGGACGAATAAAATTTAGCTCACAAAAGCATAAAATTAAACCCTGAACAGGAGCCACTACTAATGGTGACCTTTGTAAGCCACTTTCGCAATAATACTTTTTATTCCTAAGCAGGCACACACACATTCTTACATACCTTACCCTTCTCTGGGATGGAGGTGTAACTCAAAGTTTTGCCATGTGAGTGTCTTCCCGTCCTAATTACTTATTGGTGCGACCGACTTTCTCCACTTCCCCACATTGATTTTTGCATCGGTTTTATGGGGAGTGTGGAAAGTAAGTGTGCTTTCATGTTAACTTCTCTATAGCTATCTGCGGTACTGAATCTGAGCTTCTCGCTTCATCCTTCACAAATCGTTCATCAAACCTCCATAGTCCATACAAGAATGTTATTGTAAGTGTGGAGTCAAGTTGAGATTAATAAATATTAATCTAAGACAGTTCTGTAAAGTTAGTTGATGATGTAATGGTGTAAATAAGCAGTGCTAAAGCTTTACATTGAGATTAAGTCAATAACTAAATTTATGTTATCACTAGAAGACACGCTTTGTCTCTAGATGTGTTGTGATCTTGATAGACATCAAATTTCTTATGAAATTGGAGATGCTGGAGAAGAGTAAAATTGGTGATTAGAGGGAGAGACGATTGCGAGATTGAGATGGAAGGTTATGGATATTTAAGTCCGTAAATATTGGAATTTCATTTTAGACTAATTGTGTGAAAAGGCTGTGGGTTGAGGATGTTATTTTGCAGTGAAAGCCCTAAGAGGAGAGATAGGCGACGACTATGACGGACAGAGGAAGTGAATTGACGCAAAGACAAACTAGGTATTGTAATAATACGACACGAGAGTTTAATTAGTTAGGAATTATTTTTTATTACAGACAAGGACAGAGTAATAAATGCGACGAATGATGGGAATAAAAAAAGCTCGAGCGAATGGTCATGCAGTAGAATTTATAGATTTTAGGTGAATGGGAGTTAGAGACTAACAGTAAGGAGAATGTCCAGTTGCTCTTTGTCTAGAGGAGAAGTGGGGCATAAAAGACAAACCTTCAGGTTACCACTAATTTACATGAAGTGTACAAGTGCACACTTTTAGAAGAAAACATCTAGATACGACGGACGCACGTAGGTTTGCTCCGGATGATAAGAATTAAGCGATGTATGGAAATGGAAATGAGCATGCACAATAGGACATATTTTTTAGTTAGGTACCACACATTCAATCGCGAACCAAACAATGTGATTTAATAACAATACTGAATTAAGCACTTTGGACTTTATTGACTTCTTTTTAAGAATTCCCAAGGTACGCTTACAGTATTTTCTCAACACTAATTCACTCAAACACAAATATTTGAATTAACTAAACAATTTACAAGGAGGTATATCTACTAGGTTGTAGGTCGAGTGAACATGCAATGCCAGAATGATTTTTTTTCCTCTGTTTATTTCGGTTCCTAATTATATAAATCAAACAAATTTAGGTAAAAAAATTATGAATAAACAATTGAACTAAATATTAAACTAAACTCAGTACTAAATTCAATTAAATCTGGCCGTTGTCGTATTAGATTGACAAGTAGTGTGACAATGCACACTCTATTCTAGAGGAACAAGCTACCTATCCAATTCGTCTAATGGTTTTGAACAAGCAGAACCGATCCATTTAAAGACGAGGGGAATTTGATGGATAAAGTAAAACGTGAAAATATTATGACAAACTGGGGAGAAAAAATATTTTGACAAAGAGAAAGATGACTTTTCCGTACCACGTGCCTTTTGAACTTTTCTCGAGTTTTTCTCAGAAAAAAAGAGAAAAGTTGTCCTCGTGTTGGAGGAAAGGTAAGACTAACAAAGTACACTTCCAGGGAGGAAAGAAACGAGAAAGGAGAAAAGTTCAGAGGATTCCTCGAATAAATTGGAGTAATTTATCAAGAATAAAAAATAGGAGCACTTAAGGCCTGATGGGTTCGTCTAAATAGAAAGCAAGAGAGTTTAGAATATGGAGAAATAGGAAATAGCTCATCCTACTGACACGAATCCATCAATCCAGAGAGTACATCTCCTCCGAAAAATATCCTCCACTCCTTCAAGAAGAATGACGGCTATGAATTTTACAATTCCTATCCTCTCAATCACTTTTCCGGTTTTGTTACCCCGGAATCCGCCTAATACCCGCACAACCATCCACCCTCGAGTCTGGAGGAATGGAATCCACTCCATACACAACCAAATAAATTCCTCCGTTCCTTCCTTTCCGCTCTCCTTAAAAGTCATTCCACTTCTTCACTTCCTTTTTTAAGAAGCTTAGCTTTCTTTCATTCAAAATATTGAGAAACTTTATAAACATTTCAGCTTCCTTTACTCATCAGTTCACTCCAGGAATATTTCATATTCAGTAGTGCAGGATTAAAATGTAAAGTGCAATTCCACGCGTGATTATTTGATTGATCCCACACGCGTGATTGTCAAAGGCTTTTACAAAAAAAACAGAATATAAAGAGTTTCCCGAGTTTCCTTCTTTCAGGAAAGCTGGGAAAAACTGTCCCTGTATTTGTAATCTCCAAATAACTTCCAAAAGAAAAAAGCTTGACAGCATTTGCGTAATTCACCGAGCATTCCGTGTGTTAAACTACGAATGCTTAAGCCACTCAAGTTTATTGATTGTCTATTGGACGACTGAAGTCCCTCTCGTCGTTGTTGTTTGTTTCTTCAAGCTGTCTGAAGGCAGCAGCAGCAGCAGCAGGGACGGCGGTTGGAAGGCAATAAATCAGGTTGAAGTTTATGAAGAGGATCATGAGAATAAGCTGGGCGTCTATTTATTGTGTGTCAGGTCGAGAGATGTTTCCGTGGACACGAATTCGTGCTTGTTTTACGGATTAATTCCGATGCAGTCTCCTTGTCCTCTGACACTTCCTCCCAACGACGTTAGCTTTCTCCTCACGCCAACAACATCTCCACTCTCGTCCAATCCAACACTTGTTCACGTGTCAAGATGACGTGGGACGTGACCTCACCACCTTTTGACTTCCACACGAACAAGAACAATCCCCTTTCCGTATAAATTGAAGTATGCACTAGAGACTGTCTTGATTAAAAGGTACATTGATCCATTCTTCGTATTTATTGAACGTATATCTAGATATATAGTTTAAGTAGGTATATGGTACACGGTTCCTTAATTAACTATACGCTTGAGTAGCATTTATTTGTATACTGTATACACATTCCCTTTCATGTAAACCTAGTGACATTGATCAAAGTGTACAGATCCATTAATTTATACTTGTGAAACTCCCACGTAGAATAAATTGCAATTATAAATGTATTATCAATACACAGAGTATATTCATCGCTTACCAAATATTATTTAAGCATCGCCAATTATGCTGCGTACTGTATACAATCGTACCTTATGTCATATTGAAGTTCTCATGTATATTAAATAGGAGCGTACTTAATTAAAACTACACTTAATCAATTAAATAACTTGAAGTATCTGTAAACCGGACACACCCAATCCCAATCCCACGGAAGGACATGGATTGTATTCTTATTTCACCTTATTAATTGGAAAACATTTAATTACAAACATTTACAATTTATTAAGTTGATTTCGCCATCAATATTTCAATTAATTAATTAATAGTCGTCGACTGTATTACATATTATCACATTTGCTAAATGTCATTGCAAAACCACACACCTTTAAATTCATATAAAACAATATATAAATTGAGTTATCTTGAAACGTGTAGATGTATCCAATCATGAATTATAAAATCTTCCGCGTCTACTTAATTGATTTCGTAATAGCCATAAATACCCCTGAATATTAGAGACACATATAAAATAGAAAAAGAGATGGATGAGCTCAGGTATAAAGTGGAAAGGAGATTCCTCCAATAATAAACACGTACTCCTCCAAATTCACATTAAAGGGGGAAACGATTAATAATTATTAGTTAAGGAAGGAAGACACAACCTCACTTACTGCTGCTCTACACAAACAAAATATTCAGGGAGAGGAAGTGTTTATTGCAAATAAATATGACGAAAGTAGGAGAGGGAGTCTAGACTTCTAGACTTCTAGATTTTAGACAGTCTCATTAACCCTAATGGATGAGACATTAAACAACTCGATGCACTTTAAACACCGACACACTCAGAGAATCTTTAAAGGATTTCAGAGAAATAGTCTAAGTCATATTCAAATTTTACGTGAAAACACATAACACCTTAGAAAAGCGTCTTCATTTATTTCATCCTCCCATCCTTTAAACTACCAACAAACAAACACACATTAAATCTTTCACGCACAACAAACCTCTCAGTTTCACTCCCCTTAATTACTTTGTCAAGTTTGTTGGGGACAAAGTCTTCCCTCCTTCCTGTTTTGTTTCCAAGAAATTTCACTCAATCCCCATAAACACATCCTTCACCTTTATATTAAACTAAACCTATCGTTACGTATTCCGCAATTAATTCCGCACGTGTTTCAAAATTTGGGTGCGTGCGTATCACATAAACAAATCTTAAAATCTATCCCTCAAATTTGCACTTACACAATTTCGCAGAATACACTTCAAAATTCAAAATTGTAGCGTCAATTTCCTAGCCTATTTTTGTAGTCTCTACACCACAGCATTCGAATATTTACTCTTCTTGGAATATTTAAAAAGTTGTGAAGTTTCAATTAATAAAAGTTCAAGTCTCATTTATTGACGTCCGTTGTATCCAAAATTTAAACAAAGTCTTCCACCACAGTCAGAATTTATATTTGAATATTTCTACCCTTCAGAAACTTAATTAAAATTAGGCCTAGTTAATTAAAATGACTAATTTAAATATAAGCAAGTATCAAACTATCAACCAACAGTTCTGTTTAATTTTATTTTCAAAATTAATTCAGGAATTGTGGGAATTTTTCTTTTCCACTTTCTTTTTTGTATAAAAAATGTAGTGATGTTTATTCACAGAGTAATAAAAAGTATGGAACTGGTTGGAATCGTGAGAGATTGAATGGGATGAGTTTATATAAACGGAGTAGTACTAAATATACAGGGTGACGAGCCTATTTACGAATGGAAGGGGTGTGGCACTGTTTTGTCCTCGTGGCGTCCCATCAGACGGTGCTTTCGATTTTGTCGCCCATTCCGGGGGGCGGGGGGATGTCTGGGAGCATTTCGCCCTCTTCTTCCAGGACGGGAATCTGGAGCATCGGCGGCATGTCGTAGGCGTTCATTTGAGTGGACACTGCGACTTGCTGCTTCGGAGAGGATGCTGAGGACCTGTGGAACGTGCTCACTCCTCTGTTGATGTGTTGAGCGGGGGGTGGGGGGATGTTGTGGGGGGTCCGCACTCGCCCCCCGCCCCCCTGGGGATGCGGGTAGTTCGACCAATCGAGCGGTGGTCCACTTGAAGCCCCACTATGCGAAGCACTCGAGATACTATCCACTAACATATGTCCGGGGTGAGTAGACCCGCTGGACCCACTTACACTAACTGGGTGACGAGGTAAAGTCGGACAAGCCCCGAATCCCGGAGACCCGTATCCTTCAGGTCCCTGCAAACCAACACACACGCACAATTAACACCTAATTCACTTGTCAATCAATTTAACCTGTGTCATATCCAAGCTAATTATTTGGAAATTTACGTAGGCTTTTGAAACTTACGAAAATTGCGTAAAAATCTGTAATTTACACACTTCTTGTCGGTTTGAATTATTAGAATTTATTCGCGAGCAGATTCAGTCTTAACATAATTCTTAAATGAAATGAAACATATTTTAACTAAACAGGAATTCACCACACAATTCTGTCCACCTTCATTTCAGATGTTAAAAACCAAACAAGAACCTTTTTCATCGTGCAGAGAGACTTTTCCGTGTTAAACTAAAGTCCATTTATGAATGAATGTGTGTCGTGTCGTGTGCTTAATGTATTAAACCGACATTTGCATAGTGTAACGAAAAGATTGGAATAAAAGGAAGACACACACACACACTCGTCTTTTATTGGAAGAGGAAATACATTTGTGAAAAATGTAGAGTAAAATGCTCCTGCCAGGGAAATCCACTAGAGAAAGTGCGAAAAAGCATTAGACAAATTGCCTTTCTCCACAAACCACCAAACACTCTGCGAAGCTCTTTGAAGTTCCTCCAACTCGCCTTCGTCCCTTAATAATAACAACTTGTTATTTCAATACCCAATACTCCAAAACTCCAAAGAGAAAAAACATATCACAAGACCAAACTGCTTAAGGCTTCAAACAAAATAATTACTACGAGAATAAATGCCCATTCCCCCGAATGTTTAAATAAACTCAAATGTATTCCCACGAGTACTTTACATTTACTACTTCCCCGAAACGCGAGTAATTAACGAATTCCATTGAACTCGTAAAGGTAAAACGGGAAAGCTGTGAAAAGCGAAAGACTCAAATTGTCTCTCAGTCAGTTTCATTAACCCTGTATCACCCGCAATTATAAAATATACGTCCACAAACTAGAAAACTACGAAACTCAATCAATCTTTCACTAATAAGCACTGCGTGTTCACTTAAGGATTTCCCTCACATCCTCCCAGCAGTTCCATAGGTCCAACCAACGTCCTCCTTATTGAATAAGATTCGCTGAAGCAGCGAAACGAGTTAAAATATCGCTGAAATGAAGAAACACGTGTGTACAGGGTCTCTCACGTTATTTCGTATTCACTCCGTGTCCTCTAATCCACACAGCTTAGAACCTACGCTCATCCTTCATCTATACCAAAACCTTCGCTGAGGGACACACAAGGAAAAGTCAAATTATGATGATCACCGTATTTCGTATTTCTTTCATGTGAGCCTAACCGGCGAATCTAATCAACCCGTCTTCTCCTCCTTTTGTCCGCGTCTCCAAAGAACATCAATCCCTTCCTTAAGCAACTCTCTCTCACACATTACAACACATTGCATACATTACTTCCTATTGAAAATTGATCACATAACCAATCCTTCCCAATCTCCCCACGTAATCTCCCATATCCTTTCAATCTTCTCCACAAGACTTATTACACTTATTTCCAATTACCCACACGTTAATTACCACAAAAGATCCAAAAGACTCTGCATTACTAACACACGTGCGATTTTAACACTAAACAACGTGTGAATCAAACACCAAATAAAAACAAATTAAGCCCCAACGTCTCAAGACTCTTGAAGACTCCCCACAACAAATCTCAGTCATTTTTTGCCCTGCAAATTATGCAGAGAAAGCTACGCGATTTACTTTTGCAACTTCCGTTCCACTCAGCCATCTCTGCTGTTTTTGCAACAACATTCTCCTCATCATCATCGCTCCCTCTCCTTCGTGTGTAGGCAGACTTAATGGACACTTTAAAAGCGAGTGAAACTCCGTTTCATTATTATGGCTTTTGTAATCTCCTCCGCATTTCCCTCTCGTCCTTCAATCCTCAACAGCAACGCTTGCCTCTCTGCATCCCAACTCCGCAGTTATCGTTAGTCTCTCGTGTCATCCCCCAAAATGACTTTCCTGATGAGACTCCAGTCTTTTCCCCCGTTTTCATAATCCATTTGGGTCACCAGGTATTCTCCTTTTTAATATCTCCTCATTCTTTTGTTCTCTCTGCCTACTCATTAACTCTTTTCCTCTCTCATTAAACCCCAACAGTCATCCCCACCAGATTATACTCAACACACAAAAGACCATTCGTTAAAATCCCCTTCCTTTCTCTCTCTGTTTACTCACAAAACACGCGTAAATATTAATAAAAGTCCTGTCCTACAGCTCCATTTCCCCCTGAGAGAATTCTTCTGTCCAAAAGTCCAAAACCGACCTTTCACTTTCACGACTTTCACTCTCTTTACTCACCTGCGGTCACCTTCCACAGCCAATTCCACAGGGACACTCACTTTATGACGGCACTCGTAAACTCATAACGGGAATAAAAAATGGGGAGCACTAAAAACGACGCAAGTTGGGAGACAGACGATCAGCTCATTCTTAAGTGGGTTTGATTATGATGAGAACTGACAAGTTATCGTGAGGGAAAGTCCCT
>JAQGAC010001590.1:0-13258 GCA_034696585.1 Isotomurus maculatus | reverse complement strand
TGCAATGGATTATTTTCGTAAAACTCGCAGTCAGTGCATTCCATAAACTTACAAAATAGATTGATAAGAGCGGTGGCAGATTTAGGTTCCGTCAAGTTGGTGTTGGAAGCTTGGCAAACGAAGCTCGCGTTGAAATGTTGTCTCTGGAGTTGTGGAAAGAACAGTCGATTTACTAAAAGCCCGTCGTTTCTTGCGGCTGAACTGGTTGAGCTGTCATCAATCATTTGGTTATCGAGGAACCACCTCACCACGGGTCGTGGCCGACCTAAATCCACAAGAAAAACAAAATAAATATACACACACAATGAGTTAACAGGCCCTTAGTCATCCCTTCAAGGCATTATTGATTTTCACATTTAGTACTTCCGACCGATTTGTTGCAGAAAGTGATTTACGGGATTTATAAATCTCACGGCTTTAGATCAGACTTGTGATTAGTTCTTCCGTGTGTACTTTCTCGTCTGTCTCCACTCCCTAAGAATCACAGCCACTGGGCTTGGGCCCATACGCTTCTATTCGTACTTATCTATAGGACGTACTTATCTGTACGTTAAAACTTAAGGCACAAAGTAAATACACACGAATACATCGCGATGATTGATAACGCAGTGAATTCAACTGAGGATTAAACGTAAGCTCTTGAATGTGTAATGGAAAGTAATTGTGCTAAATGCTGCTGAGGATGCGTGTAAAAAGGTACTTTCCCAGCCAACTGATGAACTGATTGCATATTTCTTTTATTTCCCGACGATGGGAGAAAGTAAATTTGAGAGTCGATTAAATTAACGCACAAGGTAGTCGTGAAAGGAAGGCATAATTTACACCGTCTACCCGGATGCATGTGCTTCCTCTTTTCGTACGAGATAAATCACAGAGTGTGCCTGTTGGCTTGTTTATTACGGGAGAAGGTGGTTACCAATTCTTCTTACGGTGAAATGCACACCTGAGAGCATAAGGGCCGTTATATACGTAAGCTTCATTTATTTATTAGTCTTCAGAGCGTGAAGGGTGGGTCTCTCATCAGGCTATGTCATAATAACACATTTGCAGAAAAATATTTAGACGCAAGCAAAACGTCAAAAACTAAACGCTTGCAAATTGAATTGCAATGTTGCAATTCATGTCTCCACTATGTGTCAAATAATTTTTGCAATTGAATGTGATTGATGCGATGTTGAAAAAGGTAGCGAAAAAATGGTAAATGGTTTATTTCCTTCAGTTTTGCAGAAAAAGTTATTCCGTAAAACGATGGGTGTCACAAAGTTAGATGGATTCAAGTGAAATATTGGACACGATAAAAGCTTCCGGGGAAATCAAATCCGTCAGAGAATTTGTTGTCTTAGTCAATCTGTCTCTTCCCATATTGAGCAACTCTATAAATAATGTATTGAGTTCATTCTCCTCGTAAACTTTCCATCCATACCTTGTCGTATAAATGAAGGCTGCATAAAATGGTCTTGTTGACTGTGGTCGGTTCAGACTTGATCTAATTTATTCATTCTGCCTTTTCCTTTTTAGGTACACAGGCTGGATCAAAACACGGTGAAAAATCGGAGTTTACTGACCACTTGAGTGCATACATAAAGTATATACATATACATGCGGATTTCTGGCGTATACGGGTTTTTTGCAAAAGGATCCGATGGTTTGGGAAACAAGAAGTTACTGAGCTGCAGTTTGAAAGAACTTCAAGAGGGATCAATCCCTTATGGGATTTTTATACTGCGTCTTGGCAAACTGTAACAGGCAGAGTAGGTCAATAGAACGTTGTTATAAAGGAAGATACATTCATAGGTTTTTTACACGAAAAGGAAGACGGAAGACAAAACCCTGATCGATAAAAAAGTAACAACTTCGCTCCATCAATGTAACGGAAGATAAATGCCTGGAGCGAGATTGGAAGGTCAAACATTGACTGGACTGTTTGAGGGAGTTATTTCATCATCCACTTGGAGAAAGCATTACCGTCTGTCTGTATATTTTTATGGCATCCGATGATGCGTGTGTAGAGGAGATAAGGCAGCCCAAATGTCGTTGTCGTCATCCGAAGAGTGACCACAATTCATGTTCAACCCAATGGAAGGACATTTTTAGATCTCCAATAAAATACTTCACCACAGCTTTCATTCCTCTTCATCATTCACGTCGTAATTACTCTATTCCCAGACGACAAATCCGGGAGTTTTTCCCACGGCTCCCGGAAACTGCATTTGTGGTTTTTGGTATATAACGCACTTATATAAGAGCTATACAGGCTGTCTATAGACTAGGAAGTACTTAGGACTGCATCAAGAGAAAGGGAAAAAAGAAATCGGGGAATTTGTAATCGCTTTCCCTCTTAGAAGAGATTTCTGACCGTCTAAGACACAAAGATTTGATTTAGGATGAGTTTCACGTATCTTCCAGCCTTCCTCTCGTTTATAAAAGAAACCCGTGTGGTTTCATCAAGACTATTAGGGTTCTTAGAGGTATCGCTATCATCACAGGTTTTATTAGGTGCATTTTGCAAGGATTGCTGTGTGGTTGTGGTCAACAGACTCCACCCTACCTACACAGTTTCACGTCCTGCCTTAATGCAACCTCAAAGATTTAGAGGGGAGAGAGAGACGACTTCCCTTCGTAAAATGAGCTTCCTTAATCATCCCAAAGAGAAACGGCTAAAAAGGTCTGCTGTGGCCTTCGTTAAGATCTTTTTGTAACAACCCTACTAACTTTCCCCACATTTAGGACATGTCTTCAAGGTTATAAATGTTCTTACAGTGTCAACACTGCCTCGTACTCTCCTCCAGTTTTCCTCGTGTTTTACAAGTTCATTTTCGCAGTTAAGTGTTCATCCCAAATTGGATGACACGAGAAAGTCATCATTATTTGGAACTTTACGCAGAGTTTCTTAGTTAGTAACTTTGTTACGACGTAATGAATGTATACACACGCAGTGTGTGTTGCAGACTCCTTTGATGTGTCACTGTTACTTTTATGCTATCCTTCTCACGAAGGTATAAATAAAATAATACAAAGTAAAAGCTACCTCCTAGGGATTGCGTGTGACTGTGAGTCTTATTTTTGAAATCATAGTACAAAATTGTTTTGGGATTTTTTAAAAAGAGCTAAATTATTCGTCTGACGAGAGTAACTGAATTTATAATTAAGTTGTAAGTCTTAAATAATTTTTGAACTACGCACATTTACTTCCGTTCTTTTATCAGGTGAACTGAAAGTGAATGTGACGAATTAATTGTCAACTATCGACACAACTTCAGCTGACACCAAAATCCTCTTTAGATCAGAAGACCAATTTCCCAACCAAAACTCATTAGCAAAAATAGAAATAAATGCATTTAAAAGAATCACACAAGGAAGCAGGAAATGCCTAGCAAGTTTAAGAATTGGCTGGTCAGCCACAACCAACCATCGTTCTTTCCTACCTTCAACTTCCTTTCCTTTCTACTAAAATCGCCATTCAATGTCACTCAGCTCAGACTCATCTGCAGGCGTCTATTTGCGGTAGTAATGAAAGGCACAAATAAGTAGCAGACGTGTGAAAAAAGTTCTTCCTTGAAAATTACTCTTTCCCGTGTCAATTTTTACTTCTTTGAGGAACAAAATGTTTAGTTTCTCCCACTGAAATCCTGTCAAGGAGATGGAGTTCAAAAGACATACATCTCCTATGAAAAGCCTACATAGTCAGGTATTAACTGAGCAGCTTAGAACTTTTCTTTTTCGTACTTTTCGATCAATTAACTTTCCAACAAGATTGGAATTGACACCTTCTTTTTAGGACTTCCTGCTTCCATGTTGCGTATAATTAGGCGTGAGTATTTCGTATTTGTGTGTGAGGTTGATGCTACCAGCTTCCCAAAAATAACTTTTAAACAAGTTCAGTGGGAAAGCGTTGAGTAACCGGAGAAAGTAGAATTTCGCCGTAGAAAGCAAAGCGTTGTTGACGTGAGAAAGTAGGAGTGCTTTGGTGTTGGAATCTCTGATATAAATAGAGAGGTAAACAACTTTATCGTAATCCCATCAGGAAGGAAAGAGATACGCAAACTTTTTGACCTTCGTTAATCGATTCGATCCAAGTTGGGTGGCAGCTCAATCAGTGGCTTGTGAGTGGGTGGTATATTATTATTTTTACTGTGTGCTACGCACTGACACATCTACAGAAGTTGGTTAAGGTATAAAATGAAGGAAAGTCCACTTGGCGAGGCTGCTAAAAGGTTTATATTGCCTCTACATTTTATATGAGGATTATAAATCCGTCCCCTTTTTACATTGGGTTCTTTCTTGAAATGCGATCTTTCCACCGTGAGATTGAAACGTGTGCATAAACTATTATTTCAAATCATGGGCGATGAATAAGTTGAGTTTAGTCAAAAGAAGTAACTTACCTCCGCTAACTTCACAGACTAAAACCAGATCAGCTCCTTCGTTGAAGGGTCCAACAGGATTTGAGGCTACTTGACCATCTGCCTTGTATATCACAGGAATATCGGGAGGCACTGGAAGAAGGAATACATCATTAGTGTTAATTTCGACAAGAATTAGTGGAATTTCAGCAGGCATGAAATTGAAGGTGGGGTCAGTTAATCAGTTCTGTACGAAATACGAGAGCCACAGGTCTATTGCTCATCATCTTTTGTTAATGTACCACAATAGCTAGTAGCAATGCTAGTACTTCATCGAAACTATTCGAAACACCCAAATTAAATGTTGAACCACTAGCTTAAAGTAAACCCAGGTCTGGACTAGTGAACCTGTTTCCCTACGTAAAATACAAGTTATCCCATTTTACACATAACAACTTTAAAGTAGTACTATAAACTGCCTTATTGTACTATGCTGTTGTGGATATTTTCGCTGGCTGTAGGATGGTCAGAAACTAAACCGAGACAGAGTAATTCCCAAAAAGTGAAAGTATTGATAGAATCCCAAACAATAGTAAACTTTTTGATCAGAGACTGTTGGTCAGGCAGTAAGGGCCAAATCTTTTCCTCACACAGAACATAAGGATAATCCCGAGTGGCACTGTTGGACTAAAAGATTTTGTTTTTATTAGTTTGTTAAACACAACCAATGCGGTCAGTTAATCTACTGGCTGATCAACTTGCTAAGTTTTAAAGCAAATACGAAAGACTGAGAGCTTCCATTCCTAAGACAAATTTCGTGTGGTTGGTCCAACTCACCATGGCACATCGCCCGTAGTTGAAAATAGTTGGACTTTCACCATAAACTTTTGATGTACTCGAAGTACAAATCAAACCGAACAATGTGGAATTCATCAACAAAAGTTTAAGAGCTAGTGTGTTCTCCTAACCGTAACTTTTGACATTTCTACGAATTTCCATTAAATAAACACAAAAATAAAACCCAAGCAATAAAACAAGGAAACTCCTCTCAGAGGAGAAATTGACCTAAAATATCAGAAACACAACGCCAAGAAATGAGGACAGCTACCTAAGAAGTCGATTCCCTATGAAAGAATGGGGAGTAGGTTCATATTTACAACCAACCTGTGCTACTTAACACAACAACTCTGCACCTGACGCACAGGCTAACTTTCAAGTAGTTAGAGTTCAATATGTCAAACAAAACAAATGTGAAATATCACTACGTTCAATTTAAGATTGATTTCTCTGTTGCTTATGTAAAAAGTAAAAATATTCATCTTCAAAAGTGATATACATTTACATTGGAAAGAGAAAGTTGTGCAATCACAGGAAACAAAGCTTTGTAAGTGCGCCTCTTTTACTCGATTCCTCGCATATGAATACTCCAAGTGGAACTGTGGAACGTCTCAGAAACCAAAAAACAATTCCAACTATTACTTTCATAATAAAAAGTTTGGTTTGAAACCCCATCTGGGAAAGTAAAAGTGGAGAGGAACTGGAGAAAGTTGAATCAACCTTTTTAAAACAAATCACGAGCTTGTTTTCCTTCAAAGAAAGTTGATCTGTGGCTCATATGTGTTCAAGTAGTTTGGCAAGTATGCAGTTGAAACCGATTTGTGTGTACATCTAAAGGGTTAACAAAGTTTACTGGGGGACAGACAAAGTATTACGTAAAAATTGTCTGCGTCTGAAAGTCTGAATCCCAGACGCATTGATTTCCGATTACTTCTTGTACAAAATGTTCGAGAAGCAAGTGTCTTCAGCCATTTTTCGACAAAAGTTTAAAGAGCTCAGCCCATTCGGTGTGGGATTTAGTAGTTTTACAGTGGTACTTAATATAGGCTGGATAAGATGCGGGTATTTTGCTGAAGTGTCTCCTCTGTCTGCATGTGGTGCTGCTGGTGCTGGTGGGATGGTGTGCCTGTGCGTTTAGCATCCTCTCTTACTTATCCGAGGAGGACTTTATGGAAGAGTTACCATCCAACGTAATTTTGTAACCCTGAAGTCCGTGCAGATGTACCCGGTTGGGTTTGGTCTTGAGCTATGGGCTGTATGTATGTATATGTGTGTGTGGCTACTACAGAGAAAGTTAGGTGAAAGCCGTCTTACGTACAAATGCTTTTATCGATCTCACTCACTTTCATAAATGAAAGCCGGGTGGATTCTTCCTCTAACTTTTTAAATTATCCTTGTAAAACGTGATCCAATTATTTCGGACTCAAAAGTACCATCCGCTAGATGAAAATGTCTCGTGGTCTCTGAGTGGAATGGATTCCTTCTCGGCGACACGAGTGCGAATGGCGAATACCTATCTCCGTACAAAGGATGGTGCTATTTGTACTTAATGTTCACTAAGAAAATGCTATTTAGCTTATTTGTATTGTTGTCTATGCGTAAACTTAAGGGTTGACCACCTTTACTGAATCGAATCTACTGCTTTCTTTTTCATCTATCAATGAAGAATTTATTCATGCAATTAAAGTACACTACGGCGTATACAATACCCAATTCCTACAATTGCTTTCAAAAATTCAATTTTTTCTCATTCATTATCAGTTTGTTAAATGTCATTGTGATGAAGGATGGTTCATTTCATTACATTCAACGTTATACGGTTCCATTCAGCCCTTTTCCAAGTGTTTCCAAGAAAGATTTCACATTCTTGCTTCCAGTCCCATTCTTCCAAGGTTGAAAATAGTTAAATCGTAATTCATTAATGAACTCAAATTTATTTTGGTTTGAAATTCTTTGAAATCTATTCCTCGATGCCAAACCAAATCGAACCAATATAAAAGCCACAGGAAAAATTCACCACTCCTGTAAGTGCCACTTCACCTCCGGTTTGTACGAGGAAAAAACATTCATCCAAAATTAATGATGTAATCAGATAGAGAAAGATAGAAAGCTGTTGTGGTTGTGGAGGTATACACGTACAGCGTACACTTTCCATCGTAATTAAACGCAATATACCACGAATTCCTGTTCTACGGCCAATGAGGTGCTTTAAATATTGATAAGAGGCATACCTACTACAACCATACGCGTGAGCAGATGAAGAGGCTACACACTAATGTGACTTACACTTTGACTTAGGGCTTTCACGTTTTCTGCTTGCATTCACATCCGTAAACACACTAAAGCTTGTGGCTGGTTCACAAATTCACATAAAATATTTACGTGAACTGAATTGACTAACAGAGCGGTTGATTGCCTATCAGTTCACGACTTGATTGAACTTGAAGGGAAAGTATAGAGAAAGGGAAAGAAAGTCGTGTGGTTTTAGTGAAAGAGAAAAAGTGTGTGTGTCTGTGTATATCTAGACCCTCAATTTTATGCCAATTGATTTCCTCAAAGAAACTTCGATAGGAGTATTATTGGAGTACTGTGGTTGTAAGTATATATTTGTAAGCACTAAGCAGTCCTACAAAAAACTCCACTAGACTCCTTTCTAACTTTGTTCTTTCCGTGGCTCATTCCCGTAGATCCCGTAGCCTTGCCATTAAAAAGAAAATAAAGGGGTGGGACTGCTGTACAGAAAGAATGAGCAGTAGGAGAAATTTGTTGGTGCTGAAACGAAGCTAAAGAAAGTGTTTGTAGCATTTACCTTATCTAAAAGGAAGGGGGAAGACTGTGAAGACTGTAGCGAATGAAATAAGTGAGTGAGAAAGATAAATAAGCGATTCACACTGACTATCTACAGTATTTATCTGACGAAGAGATAGGAGATTGGAGTAACTAAGTAAGGTTTAAGTAGAAAAGGGAGGGGAGAAAGCGTGTCTTTGTACGTACAACTGCATCCCATTGCAGTTTCTTTATTCCACCCACGATTTTCAGGTAATCTCATGGCAATAAACTTTTGTACAGCTGCATGGGCCTTGAAAAACTCCTTTTCTTCCAATCACCATCATCCGCTTGTCCCCAACTTCTTCCAGCACGATTATAAAGTGTTCTAACTGTAGCAGCTTATGCCCAGAGAAATGTAGAACACGAAGGTAAATCTTAAATAGAGTGAAATGTGGTCTCCTGCGTTTTCTATTATGATTGATACGCAGCGTTGGAACTTTTCTAGGGCATTCAGAAACTTTCACCGTAAAGGGTTTTTGTACTTTGGCTTTAACTTGACAAGATACTGTCAACTGTCAAGATGTAAACTTCTTGATATTATATAAACAAGCGAGTGTGGCTTTTCCTGTGTAGTGTGTTGAGTTTTAGAGACTAAATAGGACAGAGAGGGAATTCACAGGAGAGGAAATAGTCTCTCTGTGTTTTTAGGGAGAGAAATAAACAAGGAAATGGAGAAATACTATTATTTCCCACTTTTACGAGCTGTAAACCTTTTGTTTTTGGAGTGAAATGTCTCGTTTGTGTGTAGTCGTGTTAGCTCTTCCCTTATACCTTCTTTGGAAGATGTGGGGAAAGTTTCAATTTAATGGCTTATTGCATGTGTGTGTGTACATTGTGCGGCAGTAGCAGTGGCGGTTGGTAAAAGGTAACTTACCTCCTTCAGTTGATACGGAAAAGAGACAACAAAAGTATCTTGCCTTTTACGTTCTTTAAGAAACAAACTGAACTGTGTGTGGAGCATTCGTGTCGTGGAAGGTCAAACATGACTTTCTTCTTTTTCTCTAAAAGCCTTTCACTCGCATGTTTAATTTAAACCGTGTGTTTTACTACTTGAAAAATGGTTCTAATCGGGAGAGTGATAGTGTCACAGACTCACTACACATTTTCTATTTCCACTAGCAGCATTAGCGTAAACAACAAGATGCAATGGGGAAATTGAATAAAAGCGACAAAAGGTTAAGGTTTCATTGCCATCGTAAAACTATTTTATACGCGTATTTGCACATTTCTTTCAGAGTAAATGAGATAAGGAAAAGTTTATATCATATTTCCATAATTTTTTGTCTACGTCTAGCGAACCAGCCTTTTGTAATATAATCGCGTAGGTCTCTGAGAGAATAACCTGGAAATCTTTAAATGGGAATATGGGCAACCAGAACCCAATTGCATTTACCTAAGTCTTCAGACTTCAGACATATTTGGGAAGTAAAAGACTCCTTCAGGCAAACTTCCCCGAGAGTTTGAAGAAACTATCATCATTACACTTGGAATAAGCTATACACGTACACATCTCACAGCAGCACTCCTCACACAATGCACAACTCTCAAAGATTCAACACTCAACATTTGCTACAAATGGGCATTATTTCTTTCACCGACACCTGCAGCTGATGAGCATACCATTCTACTTAATGTCTCCCGCACCTTCTGCTCTTCACAACCTCTAAACCTTCACTAAATGACTTTCAACGACATTAATTCCTGGACTGCATATGCTTCGCCTCTAGCCTTCCGCCCAGCCTTTCGTCAGTCTTTCACATTACACTTTCACATACAGTTCAAGGACAACTCTCATGAGTTCTCTTCAAATGGCTCAAAACCACGCAAAGAACAAAATGAAAGTCCAATAAAAAGATCTCAAATTCGAAGATGATGATGACATGAAAATAACATTGTTGAAATGATATGATCGCTTGGACTATCATTAAATCTTTTAAGAAATAAAAGTATTTCTTGGAATGAAATCTTTGTAGAAATCTCTCTTTTTATTCTTGAGTGGACAAAGTTAAAGTCCCGGAAAGCCTGTAAACCTGGAAAATATAACCTTCAAATTCGAGCCGTTTTAGAAACCCCCTTAGGAGTTAAGAAGACTGCAAGGTAGGGCAGAATGTAAGCTCATCTTTATCTGAACTTCGTTCCATCAAAGTGTCTTTCCTCGAGCGAAATAGAATCAGTCTCCGTCTCCCATTTGATCCTTTCTCCATCAACTTTTTCGTTAAACTTCCTCAAACGCACTTACTCTGCCCTCACACACATGTCAGGATATTTCACTGCGTCCATTCGTATTGTGTGACCGCTGGCTGAGCATTATTTGTATGAGAAACTCTAGCTCGTCTGCTCTTCCGTCTAAAACTTGTTATCCCGGGATAATGCACAGCCTTCCTCAGATAGACGTATTAGGAGAGGAGTCAGCCAACCATATTTCATACGATGAATGAGTGTAATCATCCTGGATTGTGAAAGTCCCTCGAGTATCTCGCACAGACAAGTCAGTTATCTCCGTTTAAGAGAAGTACAAGATTGATATAGCACACCAAATCTCTCAGCTACCAAAGCATGTATCAATTGAACACTGTGACACATCAATCCTTGGGCTGCTCTTCTATGTGTGGAACACACAATGCAGCTCTCCTTCCTTCTTTGCCTATACCCTCCAGCGTTTACCCATTGCAATTCCGTTCGATCATTATAAGATCTCCATCGCTTATCGCTTTCACCATTAAAGTAGAGACAAAGAGTTATAGTGTGTTTGCGTATATGTGAGCACCGTAAAACACTCTCCTGAAGGGCTTGCTATTCCACATCCAGGATATTTGTGGGAAGTTTGCGAGGCCGTTTTTTAGAAGACTGAGGATCAAGTTCACCTATATATAACTTTGGAAAAAGGTCGACTGTAGACTGCGGAGACTGTAGGCATCCTCGTAAGACTACTTTGTTCGGCGTGAGTATAAAAGAGCAGGAGGAGCTTTTGTAAGGGTTCTCAGATATCTCTCGTTTTGCTGAGAAATCTTTATCGCTGACGTGTCATAATCATTGTCATTTTGTTCATCTCGAGAAGTCATCGGATGATAAAAGGACACGGATAGATGTCCGACAATGGCTTGCTTTTTCTTTTATGTCTTGTCAAACCCCTCAAAAAGCCAGAGACTAATGACACTCGTAAAGACACACACACATACACACACTTCTAGGGATGCTCTCCATTCTTTCGCCAGTTACAAATGACTTCATCCTTAGTACATTAGAAGGAGAGCACTTCATACTTACCGATGATGGTCAGGTTGATCCTCATGTTCCTTGTGGGAGAATTCTTGAAGTCCACCCGACATCGGTACATCCCTTCATCTTTCAGCTGTAAGTCTTGAATTGATAGGTGGGCTGGTTCGGACATCGTTTGAAAGTACAACCGCTCTCCCCATGTTGATGACCTCTTTGCGTCCGTCGAGGGTTTGTCCCGCACGTCATATCTGTCAAGACAAATGAACCTCATTATTATCATCACCATTCTTGCTAAGTATTTGTGCAGAGAAGCCTAAGAGAAAGTCATAGTGAGCTACTGACAATTGACACGAAAAGGAGTAGTATGGAAATTTCTGTCTGTCTGGAATCCCGAGAAGATGATGAGTGTGCCTTTAGTGCTTCACTGTTAAACCCTCCCTACCTACAAACTTTGAACCCTTAGTCACTTTCATTCAAACATTGAATCCAATTACTGGAGTGTCAACGTGACACAAAGACAGTCACACATATGTCAGGTATTTCTCCTCCTGTCTCATTTCTTTTAATCAAAGAGTCTCCTTTAATGCTCCTTTTAGGATCAAAAGCCCTTCATCATCATATTTCTTCGGAGAAAGTAAGTCAGGAGAGCCAATGTGGAATGGAATTTCTGGGCTGCCTTGTCTTCTGCAGGTGTGCGCACAGGATTTTTAGTGCCTAAAAGAATCTTGCCTTTGCCTAAAAACTTGATACAGTTTTTTGATCCCTTGTGTGACTCAAAGAATGAAGTGGTTGAGGGAGAAGAAGTAGGTCGCTTGTGAAATTTAACTGTAGACTGTGCGTTCACTTTTTACTTTTTACTCAAACGAGGAATCAAATGGATGAAAGTTCATTTACAGAAACGGTTTTAGGTACGATGGCACACTGAGTCTTTTCATTTTACAGTAGACGCCTTTTTACTCTGCAGCGACTAGGCAGCCAAGCCACAAATGTAGAGAACAATTGAAAGTAGGTGAGTGAAAGCAACTGTGAGCAACTTGCTCGGGCTGATAGGCCTTCGTGCTTTCTTCAAATAGCTCATTGTGAGGACAGGCAGAGGCTCTGTGGCTGTTATATTGGAATTTTGTAGGGATTGAAATAATAGAAATACGGGCAAAGGGTGGGGACAGGAAAATAGTGGGTTGTTGTAATAAGATCGCGAGGAAGCAACCTAAAGAACTACCATGACCATACTCTTGTATTGATCTTTGACATTGCTTTCTCCCAACTCCTTTTGTACCTCCTTTTTGTTCCTTTCTCGTATTATTCTCTACTTGATTGCCACTTGACCTCTCTCTCTCCGCTATTGTGTTTTGTGAGAGGAAATCAAGAAGCCCTGGGTTGGGCTGTGGTACCTTTGGTCCAAGTAGGACAAACCATTCTTCACCTACACATACAACATAGATCGAGTTTCACCTCTCGATTCTTGTAATTCTAATGCCAATAATACTCATCTTGTAGCAAGGATTCAAAGCGACTTTCATCATAAGCAATTCATCAATTGTTTTTCAACTGTAAAAATGAATTACTGGTTGCTTACAACAATAACAACAGCACATTATCCATAGTCAAGTGGAGAGTGTCAAGACATTTAATACATTCTTCCTCTAATACATTTTTAGTGTTTAGCAGTAGCAGTATTTAGTTTCAAAGAGTATTTCACCTCCCGGAGTAGCCGTCTCTATTCACCGTATTACTTCCTTTACTTCCGTCAACATCACATCACTTGTCAATTACACGCAATTGGATAAATAGGTACGTGCAGAAAGCAACTCAATCCATCACAATCACTCCTACACGCGTTTTCCAAAAATAAAACTACACGTCAATGATTCGTAAGATTGTGATATAAAAAGATACATCTTGCCTTTTTTGTTTAAAAATGTATTTTTCTAATGCTTTCCAGGAATCATTATTGACAAAAATAACGCCAAAATTGGGAATAATTGAACTATTTTTATATGTAAGCGTAGCCTGATAATATGAGACTTTAG
>JAQGAC010001589.1:0-13258 GCA_034696585.1 Isotomurus maculatus | reverse complement strand
CGAAAGATATTGTGGCTACAGACGTGACAGACGGACATCAAAGTAATCCTATAAGCCCAAATTGACTGGGCTAAAAAGAAAGGCAAAGCTATTTTTTCGACATTATTTAAAGTGAAAACGTAAAACATATATCTCTACAGTTTGAAACGCACTTATGGTACCTAAAAGGTACCTTAAGTTTTCATCTCAATTTTAGTCCCTAAGGATTTCAGTGAGAACCACTTTTCCTAACTTTCTCCTTAGCTCGACCTTAAAGAGAAAAAAACTCCTTAAAGTGCTTGATGAATCCACCCCATGGAGACTTTTCATGCATGACAAGCAGTGTTATTAAACGCATATGGCAGCTCCGGTCAACCGCAAAGGTCGAATTAAGGGTCGTAAATCCTTAGCCCTCTAAGTCATGTCACAGCGTCAATTTGGGGTCGTAAATCCTGAATTCCCTGGCCTTCTATGACGGTTGAGTACCTCGACGGTCAACTAGCTCTTTATGGAATATTTCTAGGGAGGAAATCTAACCGACAAATCCAAACTAATTCAGTCGCAGATCCCTGGACCTAGACTCTCGCCAGGCTGTATAGACGACAACGTGGTTACTCTAATTGAGAAGGGACAAATTAATGCGCTCTGCAATTCTTCGAAACTCCGATTATTAATTCTATCAAACTGTCCGAATATTCTAACACAGACTCACACAATTATCTCTTTTAATTATTTTATAACTTGAGGTGAACTTATTTGTGACTTTACCTTACGAAGTCCAAATTGTACCCAAAAATAGCAATTATTTTCTCCGTACTATCAATTCATCTAATAGCATTGGCAATAATAATAATTTAAATAAACATCAACTGACTACAAACAATTGATTCAAAACAATAATATCTAGACCCAGCCTTATATAACCTTGAACCTTATGGGAGAATCCTGTCATAAGGCCAGGCTCCCAAGCTTCCTTATGGGAAAACCTACACAATAAGGCTAGGCTCCTCTGCTTATGGGAAATCCTATGCCATAAGGCTAGGCTTTTCTTCTTCACATACAACCTTACGGGTTTTGAGGTTGAGTTTCTTCTTTTAGGTTCTCACTGACTTTTTCTTGTTGCTGACATCTCTGACGTCCCCACAAAGCCCCATTGCACCCGCATACATGGATGGATCCCGGGAAGGTTAGTCGGATTCATAAAGAGAAAATTAATGCAAGCATTAAACTTTCAAGAATAGAGCGGTATGATGCTTCCTATGTGGAGCAAAGCAGTAGTGGCAGTCATTTGTAAACGGGCTGTACGTAATATTGGTCTTTGAAAGCTGCTGACTGGTTAAAATCTACATCAAAATCGCTTTCATATTATTTGCCCTAGTGAACATTTTTCAAGCTTTAGGCATACACCAAAGCAGCGACGTCGCTCTGAAGTCATGTTTTTTCCCAAGCCCAGAAAAAACAGTTACGACAAAGATGCGCCCTTGAAAGATTGGTGGATTGGTGGGCACATACGCACAAATATATTATTAAAAAAGCTAAAAGACGCAGGAGAATTTACCTCCTAAGAGGGTCAACACTCAGTGCGTTTTTTTGAGGTGGCTTGCAGAGGAGACCCAGGGGGTATTTACTCACTGACCCTTCCAGTGCCAGTGCAGGGCTCACTCCCCCCGCTAGCATCACCCCCTCATTGCTTACTGGTATGGTGGGGCGTCCATTCCGTCCGTTCAAATTCCATTGTCGGTCTTCACGCCCACCATCCGGACTTCTCCATCCATCCCTGGGAATGCTGCAACAATCCTTCCAAGCAGCCAAGTCTTTCTTGGCGCTGCGTCGTCAACCACAAACACTACGTCATCTTCATTGATAGGGTCCTTAGTTTTAATCCACTTAGGTCGCTTATTCAACGTTGGCAAATATTGTTTCTTCCAGCGACTCCAGAATTGGAATGCGAGTCGTTGGGCAACTCTCCACGATTTCCTTGTCCACTGGTCACGGTCCACGAATTCACCCCACTTAGGAACTGGCACATTTGGGTTCGCGGAACCTCCGTGCCAACCAATTAGGATATGGTTGGGGGTAACTGTTTCAGGGTCTGTTGGGTCCACAGGCACTTCCAACAGGAGCCTTCTGTTGAGAATGTGCTCCACTTCGTAGAACACTCCTTGCCAAGTCTCATCATTTGGATGTTGATCGCGTAGAATTACTTTCATAGTCCTCTTGGTGGATCCCACGAGTCTCTCCCAGGAGCCAACCATATGTGGTGCTGCTGGAAGGTTAAAATACCACTGGATTCTTCTGGTTCCAAGTCTTCTTGACATTTCTTTGGAATCCAATTCTTCCAGGGATTTCCTTAGTTCATTTTGGGCTCCATGAAATTTGGTCCCATTGTCGGAATAGATGTTTTGGTGTCTTCCACGTCTGCTGGATAATCCCAGAATTGCAATAATGGCAGAGTCGGTGTTGAGGCTATGCGCAACCTCAAGATGCACTGCACGTGTTGCCATACACGTAAAAATTACTCCTCATCTTTTTTCAGTTCCTCGTCCTAATTTCACGATTATGGGTCCGAAGGAATCCATGCCCGTATTGTGGAACGGACATACAGCTTCAAGACGGCACGTGGGTAAGTCCGCTATTCTTGTTTCATTAATCTTCAAATTTCTACGTTGGCACAGGAGACAATTATGGAAGATTTTCTTGATTGCCTTCATACCTCCCAGAATAAAGTATTTTTGTCGCACTAAATAGGCAACAGTTCTTTGTCCTTGATGTCCACATTCTTCGCGGAACCACTGCAGCATCAGTCGAGTGAACTGGTGATTTCCATCCAGGATCGCTGGCTGTCGGAAATCTTCGTTTTCTTTGCTTCAAGCGAGTCTCCTTTGATTTGCAAAATTCCGAATTTGTCTACGAAGGGTTCAAAGGCACTGATTCTACTCCTTTTTTCAACTTCGGGCTTCCCCCCGTCGAGACTTCACAATTCTTCGGCGAATTTCTCCAACTGGCCTAGCCTTAGCAGCTGTTTCTCTACATTTTCTAACTCCAGCAATGAAAATTCTTCGTCGGTGAAGTGTATCCATCCTGCTGTAGCTCAACACACCAAGGCCATCGTCCGTACGATCCGTTGGAAACGACTGAACCTGGTGAACTCGATGAGGCTAGGTTCTTCCCAAGGTTGCTAGACGCTTTTAGTCGTTTCCCTTTACTCAGGTTGCCTCAAATGGACGGTTTCTATGAAAAGTTTCGAAGGTTTTGGCGAGGCGAATTCGAAGGCGATTTGCAAACACCTTCCCTCAAAAAGAGTTCCTAAGAAAACTACACAGTAAAAGTACTTGCACTGGGCCATAAGCCAATAAAACGCATTCAATTTTAATGCTCATGCAAAAATAGACTCTTCCACAATTTTAAACGATTCCCACACGCTTCGAATATTGTTTCGACAATATTGAATTCGTTACGTTCAGATTGTATCGAGTGTTCCGAAGTGTCAACAAATTCTAACAATGTCGACTTTTTTAGACAATTTCAACATTTGATTTTGTCGACATTTTTCAAGAATTTTTGTCTGTTTCGAAATGTAGTGGGGGTTGCTATTTAAAAATATGGCAACCTTTCCTGAAGGCTGAAGACCTATAGGCGCATTTTCAAAATTATCCTGAGTTAGGCCTCCATTTGTAGATGTTACCTACTCTTCTAGTTGATTGTTTGACACAATTTTGCATGTAGTTGCATTCATAATTAATTACGCGTGACAAACATTTTTTAAACGCCAATTAAGAAGCAAAAGACCCTGTGCAAATACAGTCTTTTGACCCCCACCGGTCACCTAGTTAACAGATCGGATTTAAATACATCTTTTAAAATTAGGCAACAAGTGGGCATGTAAAATTTAAATTCAATAAGTCAACCCGATCAAAAGTAATCGCCTACACAATGAGCAGACCTGTAGACAGACATCAAAGTAATCCTGTCATCATTGATTGGACTAAAAAGTCAGCACAAAGCGAATGAATACGATTAAATATGTGTTTATCGTGTCAGAGGTGATAGTTGAGAAGAGTTTTCACCATTAAAACTTCTCCCGTAAGCGTAGGAACTGCGTAGCCTACTTCACCTGCTGGCTCTATGACTCCCTTTGAGGGTCTACCGTATTGATGGAGGAATTCCACCAACGCTTTCAAAACTGACTTTTTTCTCCAAAAGTGTTCATTTGACGCAACCTTATAAGTGCAGCCACGACGACGAGCGTAAAAAAACCTTGGGTTCTTCCCGTAGGGCTAGCACTACAGTTCGCATCTCCATGTCCTGGAAATGATAATATTTATTTCTTTTTCCTGTGGCCACTGGCTTTCATTCTCCGTTAGGAAAGCTGGCTCTGTGAATCAACGACTAGTCGGACTCAAATCCGAAAGTTCGTTGTTGCGAGTAACGTCGTCAGCAACATTAAGTTTAGTTGGAACATGTCGCCACTGGGAAACTGACGAACTGTCCAGAATTCCTCCTATGCGGTGAGCAACGAAGGGCTTAAAGGCTCGTGCGTCACTGCATATCCATTTCAACACTGTCATGGTGTCCGTCCAGTAGAAGGTGTTGTGGATTTTGATGTTAATTGTTGTTTTATTGCACTTGCTAATCTTGCTCCCATCACGGTTACTTGGAGTTCCAGGCGTGGGATGGATAGCACCTTCAATGGTGCTACGAGTGTCTTCGCTCAAGCGTTGAATATATGTGATTGCCGTTATTAACGGTTCAAACTGTGAAGCCCGTAGTTTCTAATTAAATAAGACGGTTTCCCCAATGGGTTTAGTATTCAAGACATTTTTCTCCATGTCACATTTTTTGTAGGGGTTACTTCCAGTTACTTAAATACTGAAGGTCTCAGTCTGTCGTCACAAACATGTTATTTACAACATTCATATTCCATAAAGCTCTATGTTAAAGCAAAGATAAAAGTGAAGGTACTTCCGTTATATTTTCGTCAATTATCTTGTAAAATCCACATAAAAGGGATGCCTATTTGTCAAACAAATTAAGTATCACTCTGAATACAGATAAAAACCACTTCAACGTATCGTGTACTTCTCATATTTCTTTCCCTCTGTCTATTCCAGGATAGAAAAGTACTTCCTGCAGTTTCTACAACTTCAACAGTAAACTCTATTACCCAGTTTGTAACTAATCTTGTTACTCACCTCACACAGAACTTCGATTTTTTCTTTCCTCAGTTCCATATCTGATTTAGATACTATTCCAGGGTATTTTCTTACAACCAAGAACTAAATCTTGCATCTCATTACAAAGTTCTTAAAACTTATAACAACACAGATTTTGGTTCACTCACACTTTACGGACATAATCGCACAGCTCAAGAAATAATGATTTGTACATACACAAGCTACACTTGAAATCACGAAAGATGTGAAATAAAGCATGTTGCATACCTTGTTGCTCAGTTTTCCTTCGCTGTGTGGCATGTTATTGCTTGCAGTTGTCGGGCTATTGCGTAAACCACAGGTACCAGTATATAGCTGAAAATAAAAAAAACTTGCATTGAAGATGCCACCTTTACTGAAACAATATTTCCGACGGCTTTTGTTTACCTCAGCTCCGAAAGTGATCGCTAGAATCCGTAATATCATTTTACATGGGACCTTAAATACAAAACAACATTTAATACTATGTCTCAGTATTTCCAATCCCAAATATGATTGCGTCTAAATTTAAGCAATCTAGTTGCCATAAGTAAAAATTTGCAACACATTAATACAAGTCAACCTTGCTTTTGCGAAGTACGTGAAGTTATACATTTAAACAGATTCCACTTCAGACCTCTCGTCCTTACGATTTCCATGACGAGAGTGTCGTTGACATGTAGTATTCAAGTTAACCGTTAACCCGGTAGAGACCGTACTTTCAAAAAAGGAATTACTCCTACACTGCTCCTTTCCAACATCCTCAGTGTTGGTTTATACGCGGTAGAGACACAACGTGTGAGCTCCTCGCTTCCCTTGTGGACCATCAAGGCGGATCAAGATTCTCCACCAACGACTTCGCTTAAGCGTGTTCAAGCGTCGGGCTTGTAACAAAGCTTTCATTTCTTATAATTATTATCGCGCAGTAATTAAGATTCAAGTTCTCTACGCTGTAGAGTAAGCAAACCAATCTGAATCATCTTCGGCCACGATGTCAGCAGTCTTCGCTTTCCTGGTCAGTTGAATTCAGATCTACGGAAGTTGGCTATGAACATGGTCCCTTTCGGCTTTCCCTCGTCTCCACTTCTTCAAGTCTGGATTCGCACCGCTGACTTCCCGAGCCTCCAGCAGTATCAAGCCCTAACCTTTCCTTACGCAATTACGTGATCCAGACGCCTACGAACAAAACGCCGGCGACCGAGAAGCCGCGCTGGAGACGCCGCGAATGACACGCCGCGATTTACACGCCTGACGAATCACACGCCGAATATTTACACGCCCAACAAATATAATAATTATTACCTTTAAAAAAACAGGAATTGAAATTTTATAATGCCATCCAGTACCAATCACAAGGAGTAGCAATTATTTTGTTAATAAACGAAAAGCAGAAGATGCACTTCTCCGATTTTGGACACATTTTAAGCAGGGTTCGAAGAGGTATTTTGTTACTGTTATCAAATAGTGTTAAAAATAGTTAGCTAACGATTACCACCACCAAGCTTTTCTGGTATCAGTGTGATCAAATGGTATCAATGTATCACACAATGTTACGGTACTCCCTACGCTTCTACGCTTAAGAATAAATACCAATTGATCCAATTAATACCACATTTCTGCACTTAATTGAATATCACAGTGGTAAAAGTGCTTGGTAAGTGGTATTTTGCGAACCCTGATTTTAAACTAATAAAACAATAGTCCTGATGCAAAATAATTCGTATATATCTCTATCTATCTTTATATGTCTATCTGTACCTCTAAGATTTCCGGCACCGTGTCAATTTAAACATCGCCATCAACTTGAGGATCGTCATTAGTATTCTCTCGTGCATTTCAAATTCACCTGTCCCATTACTTTAACGATCAAACTGCAGTGGATTATAACCGCAAACCATTCTCTCCACGTCTTGAACTATTTGAGCAACTGTTTGTAATCAGCGGATTAAGAGGTGTAGGTCCCGACGCATCCTGTTATCCTCTTGTATTCGTCCTCACTCTTAAACGGACTACAGCCACGTACACCAAGGTTTTTCAAAAACTTCGGGAGTTCAAGCCGGAATTAGCTCCTATATCAGTAATGTCTGGTTTTGAGAGGGCATCATTAAATGCATTCACCAATATCTTCCCACAGGCAGAGAAACGGAGATGTGTTTTTCATTTCCGACAAGCCAACTTACGTCACATAGTAGTTGATTACATTAATTTTTTTTACTAATCATATGTATATTTTTTATTAACCGAAGGCTTAATTTCACAGAAACTCCAGAGGTTCGTGAATTAAAGGATGACTAAGCATTTTCGCTCAACATGAAAATGATGGCCTCTCTTGCCTTTGTTCCTGTCGCACATGTTGTTGCTAGCTTTGAAGAACTGGAAGCGTCACAATATTTTATCACCAACAAAGAGATACTAGAAGACTACTTTGACTACTTCAGTCGAACGTGTGTGGGAAGTTTTAACCGAAGAGGCAACCGACAATCACCCCTTTATCCCATTGAATTGTGGAATTGCAAGGACTCTGTGCTGAACGACTGAGACAAAACCAACAACTATTCAGAGGAATTGAATCGTGGATTTCTCTCTTTATTGTCTTTCCATCACCCAACAATTTCCAAGTTTGGTGTTGAAAAAACAGAAGTCGACAACTTGGGACACTTGGATTGAACAGTTTGGATCTACTCCAGGACCGGATCAAATGAAGAGCTTGGATCGTTTAGAAAACGCAGTTAATAAGTATGGACATGTGTCAACCATGGAAAACCTGAAAGCAGTCGCTCACTGCATTTGATATCTACTAGAAGGTTTAGACTAGCAAGAAGTTTTTATTGTTAAGATGATATGATCATAACTTTTTTACAGAGAAGGTTAAGTATTTGTTACACATTTTGCAGCATACATTGATACATTGTATTAAATGGCGAGGTGTATTGCACACCAAAACTAACTATAGGTTAAGTATTTGTTATACATTTTACAGTATACATTGATACAGTATAGTATACATTGATACAGTTTATTAAATGACGAGGTGCATTGCACAACTAAATTAACCATGTTTTCTGTGACTAATTATCGTTGTAAACTTCGTGAATTCGTTAGGCGTGTCATTCGTCAGGCGTGTCAGTCGTGAGGCGTCTCGTTCGTAACCTAACCTAACCTGACGCGAAGAAAATGATGGCAGCGTGTGATCCAGGACACTATAGGTGCTTGACTATAACTGCTATCTTCAGAGGAAGACTGTCGATGACGGAAGTGGACAAACAGATGCTGAATGTGCAGAAAAGGAACTGGATCTACTTCGTAGAATGGATATCGAACAATGTAAAGATTGCTATGTGTGACATTCCTCCAAGGAGGCTGAAGATGAGTGCGACATTCCGGAGAGGGGATTGATGAAATGGAGTTCCACATCTTATTAGGAAACTAACGTGTCCCATCATCCCCTTAGGCTAGTTCACCTTATGTTATGTTTCAATTGTTATTCATTTAGATTGGCTTCAATAAAACCAGTCTACGACTGGGTCCACACAGAAGAACACCTTCTCACCTTCCTCTCCTTATTTTTCATATCAGTCTCATATCGTATCATTGTCATCATTCTCATCATCCACACCATCATCGTCCAAACATCTAACAATCTGTGTCAAAAGAAGAACATTTAAAAGTAGGAGCAAAGGCAAGAGGGAGTGGGGGACGGTAAGATTAGGTGGGCCCTCGAGAACGATGATGGCATGACGCTCATGCAGTGGACCAGAACGATCATTCCAACAATCGTGTGTTGACAGCGTCGATTCTTCCGAAGAAGAACATGGTTGTTGTCACGCCCATTTAGGATGTGTTAATGTTACAGGGTAGTATTCTGGTCGGCAGCAGCAGCAGAAGCAGCATGGCGGTGGTGCAGCTGTAGAGTCAGCAGGATAAAAATTCTACAGCAGTTGCATGCATGCATGTTAGTTTTCTCCTCTCCCTACTCAAACTCCCATAAGCGAGAGAGAAATTGAGCATTGCATTTGTCTGGAGCTCAACATGGAGAGGTATGGAACTTTCTCTCTCTTGAGAGTGGTGTGTGTGGGAGGAAGAGAGCGGAGGGCCCCGACACGCAATTCTAATGGGACCGTGAGCTATTATGAATGGACCCTGCAGAGTTCAATTTTGTTTTTACACAAAAAAATTATTCCTGGTTGAAATAATGTAGGGGGAGGAAGAATTGGTGAAGGAGAAGGCAACATCAGTTCGTCTGCTTTCATGTCTGCTGCGACGGTTGGGGGGAGTTCATCTGTGGGAGTTAAGAGGGTGAGGGGAATGTCCAGATCGGATGAGTTCTCCACGACCCCATGGATAATAAGGAGGACCATTCATGAGATTTCGGAAACGGACTTCGCACAACTGCGTTTAAGAAGCACTAAATACAGCCACAGTTTTCAATGCGCTATCTACTTCTGCGTCATCTCAACGTAAAACATTAATCAAAGCAGCCCGTACTGGCAAACTACCTGCTTCACTAATTTTGCTTATTTCAATATACGTGGCATCGTGGGTACAGAAGAATTCACTTGTCAAAAATATAGAAATCAGCAATGCTACTCAAGTTTACGAAGATTACTTGAGGGTCATTCATGATTTAATTTCATTACTTCGTAAACTTTACGAAAATGCCGTATTTACAACGCAAATAATGAATACCGTGAATATCACCTTTTTGAGGAAGTAAAACTATTTAAATCTCAAAGTGTCAAATAAATTATCTCGGCATTATCATACAGGACCAGCATCGGCTACATAGATACTCCTATTCTTTCTTCTGTTATAGGCAACAATGTATCGGGTAACATTTCTTATTCCCTGCAATAAGCAATAATTTGAAATTTTGATTATGTTATGTAAATTGCCGGCAAAATTTGAAAAACCTGATTCTACAAATAAGCACATAAGTCTTCAATTCTCGAAATTTCCAAAAACGAAATAAAATTTCAATTGCGATTGTTCAAAATGCTGCTGAAACGAAATTTTTTTAAATTTAATTTAGAATGTGCAAGAATTTTCCAAAAGAGCCTCAGAAACCATTAAATTTTCAGTTATTCTTTGATAGCTCAGCCGAAAATAGCCACTGGAGACCAAAACATTCAGAATTTCCAAGTTAAGGGATACCACAACTATGTACATCTCGTTATCAAGAAACTCGATTATCAAACTACGGTAGTCCAGGAGAAAGCGTGGGTAAGTGGAGGAGGACTGTTTTTCACCGCTCCCTATCCCTCCCAACGCTACAAAGGAGAATCTTTAATGATAGGGTCCCATAACCAAAACTGAAATTTTTACGGGACTCCATATTGCAGATTCTCGAACTATTGGGAGAGATAGGCGTAGGTGAAAATCAATCAATCTTTGCTTTCCCACACTTTCCACTGGCCGATTGCGCGCTCTATTTAGCGCTAATTTTAGCCGAGTTTTGAATATGGACAGCTACATTTCTTCAAAACTTCAAGCTGGAGGTGCAAGCTAGAGTGTTTAGTGCTAGTTTGACATTACCAGGAGTATCTCTACTGTAGTTGCACTGTCAGTTAAGAGTTTATACAGGTAGATCTAACACCAACTTGATATTTAACATCCTTGGAGGATTTTACTAAATACTTGCTAACTAAAGCATAACTGGACTTAATTGGTGTTGCATATGATGAGTAGGTGACCAGAATGACGATACTTAACATAGGAACACGCTAGCTTACAAAGGGTGCTTTGTTTGCAACTAAAAATTAAATTAACAATTAATGAACACCGGAGTACAATTTCACGTGGCACACAACAATGCAAGACACAATTCGTATTTCCCGCAGTACACTTTTACATGCAGTTGATCTCTCATAGATGTTATATGCATTCATTAAACGGAATCCAATACATATTCAACGGCACCAAATAACTTTAAGCGGAACAGATTTGGGCACAATCCGTTGAAACATACAACATTAGTTATATGCATAACAATTGGGATCCAAATGGAACCTTTTTTGAATTATTTAATTCTTAAATGAGTTCAAAGAATTTAGTAATTATGACTCAAATTAAGTCTATTCTTGCCTTATTTTCACTTGATTAGTAAATATTAACCCTCAGTAGTTTGAAATTTAGTTCGAAATAAATCGCCCCGTGTTAACCCTTTAGTGAGTTTGAATAATTAACTAACTGTGACCTCTGTCGAGGTCTATTGATGACTGGGGTCAGAGTTAGTAGGCGTTGACATGAAATTATATTGACTGGAACGCTTTGAATTCTGAACTTGTGAAGAAGTTACAAGAAAACTTTATGTGGCTAGAACATTTTTAGAAGGACCCCAAAAACGATTAGAAAATGTGCGCAATAGCTTGCATGAATAAATTAATTGAATTCGGAAGACAAATAAGCCTTTAGTATCGCTACCATTCAATTAACGTTAGGCTTCACCATTCTCATTTCGATTTCAATTTGGTTTCCTAGAAGACCCTATTTGTTAGGAACCAGTACAACGGTGCAGTAATCTGTGTACGTTTTGATATTTATTAATATTTCTATGCAATAGAAGTCAAATAAAAGTTACCTGACACGGGTGGCAGAAAAACCAGTCCAGTGTTTAGACTATGTATTATCTCATTGGAAATTCAAACCGTTTGAACCAGCTTCTAACTGCTAACACGTCAAACATTAAGGCCAACACTTTTGCACTTATGCTTCCGAAATATTGAAGCAAGCGAAATGTTTTTATACATTATTCTGTTCCTGGTATTGTTTACTTTGCTGGGAGTAAATTCAATGATATGTCTACAATCCTGCACCGTTTTGGGCATGATATACAGTCAGTGCTGTCAACTCGTTCGTGTATGCTACGTAGTAGTAGGCTGATATAGAAACTGCGTAAGCGAAATTTTTTCAATGTTATCGTACGGAGCCTCAAATCAGCTTATGGAGCCTCAAGTTTAAACTCCTAGGTCTGCACTGCTGGCTATATGCCTATTCTACCCTAGCGCCAGTGCTAGGCAAAACTTTTTTGAATCGTATAACTTTATTCCTTCTGCTATAGAAAGGAATACTTTTCGCATAGCCCCACCATAGTCTATATGCTGGGTACTCTAACTCTAACCCGAATAAATCAAAAGTTGTTGTGCCAAAAGAGTTTAGATCGACTTATTTTTTTAAATTCTAGTAATTGGTGGTAGCTCTGGTGGAACTGGACGAAGCGGACTACTCAACTTTTGATCTTCCGTAGTTTTAGTATAGAATCGACCCAAACAATCTACTTAACATGCAAGGAATGTCTCTGAACTTCTATCACTTCTCGAAAGACTGCCAACAAGGAATTCACTCTACTGCTCTCTACGCCAGGAATACATTGCATGTTTTCCTCGAGGGATAGGCATCACCAAAGTTCGCTAACTCATTCTGGGATGACAATGGGAACAGAAAAATCCCTTTTGACGATGCAAGAATTTGAAGAGTTTGGGAAAGGGAGGAATGGTTTGGTCGGAAGAAGCGAACGGATTTATTACCAAATAATCATCCAAAATTACATTCCAGTTCCAATAAATGCTGATTTTGCTCCATGTATTAGATCTGATGTATTAGGGAAATCTCACTCACTCACATACACTACAAAGTCCAAATAAACTTTAGCAATTACTGACAATTAGGACTTAGGACTCATAAGACTGCCTAAAATTACAGTCTTATATGTACCGGGAACCAGAAGAAAAGAAACTTTCCTAGCCCCAGCGGAATAACAAACAGTAATAAGAACAGGCTCTAAGATGTCTAAGTCTCCCTTCAAGAAGTGAATTCTTGTATTAATTGGCTGTGTTCTTATTCCACGAGCCCGTCTAATTTCGATGAGATTTTCGCCTTAAATTGTTACTGCTGCTCCTGCGTCAAGAAGTGCCGATATTTTTGTATTCAAATTAGTGGCGTCAATCAAAGGTAGTGGATTTTTTGATGAACTGGAGGAAGTGAATTTGATGATGGAGGATCTGTCCCGATCTTAAAAAACTTCATGCCAAGCAGTCTCTATAGCCCAGACAATTTGCAGCTCCACAATGAAAATTGAGCGACTGGTTGGT
>JAQGAC010001588.1:0-13260 GCA_034696585.1 Isotomurus maculatus | reverse complement strand
CTCATTTATGGCACATACACACATCATTTTTCACATTCTGTGGCATATGATTGTCCTTTTGGATTTGGAATAATCTGGGCTGTGCTGAATGCAATCGGTACCAGCAAAACGAAAAATGCTGTCAAGTTGAGTGAATTCATTTTCTTACGATATTTAGTATTATTACTATTATTATTAGGAAAATGGCCTAGCGAAGCAATTACAAAAGATGTGCTTACGACATACAACCTACATATGCAATTATCGACACATTATTTTTCCTTTTATTTTCGTGTATCGTTATTTTATAAGCATGAAGGTTATAAAACTAATTGTAAGACACACCTAAACGAGCAGGAATTCGGATTCAGTGGATAAATTAGAATTCACAATGACAACAATGAGAAACTGTAGGTACAAATACCATATAAATAGGAATAAGAGAGAGAAATCTAACATTTTTCATGCAACTCGTGTTGAGTACTACAGTTACTGGGTATTTACTTCTCATATTTGACAGATCCGGCATCTGATTTATAACACCGGGTCTCTGCTATGTCAGGGCTTACATTGGAGGAAAAAGCATTGATAACTAAGGTGAAGAATCACTCAAACTTAGGCTATGCAAAACTCTCAGAACTGCTAAACAGTAACATTCATAAAACTCAAATCAATAATAATATTATTTCAATTTTGTTTGGCAGCTGAGACAACGTGTCCGTAGCATGTTGATATCCGAGGACCAACAGAGCGATTTATTTTTGGTTAGATGGATCAGAGGTATTTAAAATGAATACTTTGGGTTTTTGATTAATACTTGATTACTTGTGGTTTGTTTCATTCAGCTCGAGATGGGAACTTGGACAAAGCTGAGTCTATGCTGAAGAGTGTAAGAATTGAGAATAAATAAATAATTATCACTTTTTGATTTAAATCTCTAATCTACAGTCTTTCACTCTTTACATTAACTTATTGGCATTTATTTAAATTCATTCTACCAAGTCTTTAGAATGGAGGAAGCAGAACAAATTGGACGATGTTTTAAATAGACCCATTGATCCATGGATGAAAGAAAACTTTAAATACTGGATTGAAGGCCAAGATAGAACTGGTCGGCCTGGTAAGTCTATAATATATGAAACTCTATAAGATTGATAGGATTTATTCCAGATAAAACTGAGCCTGATCAAATACTTTTAAGTGCTTGAAATGCTTCTGGGATCTTGGGACATTCGAAAAGCTATGGATGCTGGAAAAGAAGATGAGTTCATATTATTCGTGAACCAATTTTTCGAACGGCTAATGCTTCGTATCCAACAAAACAACAAGGATAGGAAACCAGGTCAAGTTGAAATCACTCAATTTACTGCTGTTATTGATTGGAAAGGCTATTCATATGCCCAGCTTGTGCATTGGAAAGGTAACATTACAACTTTTAGATACAAAGCTATTCATTACTTCACATCATCACATCTAAACGCAACCTTCGAACTTCCAGCTTTGCAAAACACTTTGAAGTTGTGTTCCACATATGAAGCTCATTACCCTGAGGTCTTGTTCAAATGTTATTACATTAATTGCCCAGGAGTCTTCTCAAAATTATTGGATTTGATGAAGAGTGTACTTGCTCCAAAAACAATTAACAAAATCCAGTGCTTTGGGACGAACCGAGAAGAATGGGAACCTGAAATAAGGAAACTTATAAACCAAGATCAACTAGGGAGTGAATATGGAGGTCAATGTAAACGGGAATAGCTCCTTATTTATAATGCGCTAATTTTTGGCTTCTATATAAATTCAAATAATTGCAAACCTCCGAATCTTTAGCTCATGTCAATAAAGAAAATCAGAATTAAGACTCATCTTGCTTGGCCTGTCACATGTAAAATTTGCTTTATTTTACTGCTGACATTTGTGTCATTTCCTGACGGATTTTGAAGTCTCTAAACCAGCTGGAAAATATTAAACACGATTCAGGAAACCTTGCATAGCCAGCCTTGATCCAGATACGCAGATGAGGAAAGAAAAATATAAATTTTTATGATTTGGTGATGAGCCAAGTCTTCCGGAAGTGTAGGTGGATTTCCTCAACCGATTTCCACGATTGGTTAGCATTTCACAAACAAGTGTAAAGTAAACTTCACCATGTTTGCATCAAGAGCGTTGCTCATTTTCCTCTGATACGGGATTACGCGATCATCTCACACGAACTAACGAGCAGAAAACTTCCAGTCACGCAATTATTCTATAAACATGGGCGACTTAAAAGGGGACTTGAGGAAAGCTATGGCAGAAGCCGGCAAAAGGGAAGGTCTTCCACCAGTGATCGAAAAAACTCTCGGATCAATTTGGGATCAATTTAAAAAGACACAACCTCTCAAACTATCTGAGAAAGGATTGGATGACCAGTGGAGTAAGAAAAACTAAATTAATATTCTATTCTGTTTACAATTTATTTTTACTACTTTCTCCATATTTTTCTCAGAGGAAAAGATTGACGTGTGGGAACAACTTCAAAGATGTCTGGAGAAATACGGAGTCCATCCTAAAATAATTGAAATCACGATGAAAAAATTGAAAGCCAAATATGGAGAGACTCCAACTGAAGCTCAAGCCAAACTCATGGTGGGATAAAGTTTAGTATTCATTCTCCAAAATTAAAAGCTACTAATAATTATTCCTTATGTCTCTTCAAGCTATTTGGTTAACCTACTTTACTGGTGTACTTTAAACTATGATCCATTTACAATAAATTAACAAATCGTGCATAAGATGTATTGTATGATTTTATTTTTTCCTGCAATTCCTATTCATATAAACTATACACTATATTGTCTAAGTACTTCATGTACACTTGCTGAATCACCTACAAAATTCATTCCATTCATCATCTACATGAGAAACACATATTTTCTTACTAATCACTAAATCCGGATATCTAGACTAGGGAACTTGAGTAAATTGAATTTTACTTTAAAGCTAACAATCCATTTAAATGCAAAACAATATTCATGAGTACGAACGATCAGTTGTCAGTGTAACTTTCACAGCAACATTTCGTCAGCGGCAGCATAAGATATGTACAAAATACTTCTGTTCAAACATCATCAACGTGTAATAAAAAGATAGGAAACATGTAAAGTATGCACAACATCAATAATAATTAAAATCGCCAGTTGAACGAGTACATTAATTGCATGGCAGTGTCATACGCTTTTAAATAACAATGTATATAAATATCTTCAGTCTAAATATTGGTAGCCTTTGATTCCATAAGAACTCTGTATGGCGAGTGGGAGTGAACACTCATGTTGCTACTTCCCATCGCTTGAGAAGCAACTCCGTGATGACCTACATTTCCATGATTGTGTCCCATCGGACGACCACCACTCCCATTGTTGTGGAAGTGCCCATGAGAGTTGTTCATATTGGGTGTGGACTGCTGAGGATGCATGTGGTGTTGAGGACTGAATCTCCCCCCACCGCCACCCCCACCACAATTTATAGGGCAATGAACAATCGGAGTGCTTTGGTATGCGACGCAATGAGACGGACTTTGTTGAGAAGTGTTGTACGATTGTTGGCTGTTGTGCATTGTCTGGGGAGTTCGTGGGGGATACTGAGACCCATTTTGATTTCCCCATTGTTGATTTGAAACGCTTGTTGAGTTTGTATTGTTGCTCATGGGTCCTGTGTTGCTTGAGGATTGGTGGGAGGACATGGAATTGTTACTGGCACAACTGGGTGGAGCGAAAGGGTAAGCAGCTTGAGCTGAATGGCAAGAAAGATTTATGTGCTGACTGAAATTGGAATTCGGTCCGAGAAGCGGAAGAAGCCATTGCTTAAGACGGGAGTGAAGTTCTTCAAAAGTTGGTCTTCTTTGAGGCATCTCTGCCCAACATTCTACCATTAGGGCGTACATCCTTGGAGGACACATGTCAGGACACGGGAGAAGTTGTCGGGATCGAATCATTTCGATTACTTCTTGATTACTGTACCCGTAGTATGGCTGCAAGAACACAGGACAATATCACAGGATTAGTCCCACAACTAATTTGTTTTTATGTTTATTGAGTTCTCGTTAGCACTCACTTGTAATCCAAAGGAATAGATTTCCCATAAAACTACTCCGAAACTCCAGACATCAGATTCAGTTGTGAATTTCCCATATAAAATGGATTCAGGTGGCATCCATCTGAACAAACAACAATAAATAGATCGGTAAAAAATCTACTAAAGCAGACTTTTAGCTAAATGCACCAGCCTACCTGACTGGAAGGAGAGACTTGGATTGCACTCGGTAATAATCAGACGAATAAATATCTCTGGATAAACCGAAATCTGAGATTTTAACTGTTAGGCCTTCACCGACGAGAGCATTCCGAGCAGCCAAATCTCTGGAAGTAAAATAGAAATTCATGTAGATTTACTACCAATACGATTCTTACGTAGCCGCTGTCGTCTAAATACCTGTGAACATAATGATGAGCCGCTAGATATTCCATGCCCGCAGATATTTGCGTAGCAATAAATAGCATTTCATTAGCTTCCAACACGTATTCAGCTTGTGTCTCTGCTCTGGGCGAGTGGGTCATCAGAAACTCGTGCAAGTCGCCTTGCGTCATGTACTCGAAAAGCATTGAACGAGGTTCTTCTTTGGTAACGACTCCCAACAGGCAAACAATATTCGGATGCTTCAGCTCCGCCATTAAGTCTGCTTCACGGTAGAAGTCTTGTCGGGTTTTCGTTGTGGCTGAGGCTTTCAAAGTTTTAATTGCAACTCTCATCGGGGGTTCTCCAGGTCGGAGGATTGCCTCTCCTTTGTACACTTTCCCTAGAAAAGATAATCGATAAACCTTCAGTAACCCACAAACTTTGTATTGTTCTTGCAATAATTATTCATCACCAGGAGATATCGATTATTCTTACCAAAAGCGCCTTCTCCAAGTTCCTGATAGAACTTCGTATGCCCCAAAGGAATCTCAGGTGCTTTTTGTCCAGGTTTTCTTAACAAGCTATTCATCTCCAAATCTTGAATGGAACCTCGAGACCCAACCGACTTACTCGCAGAACTTTTCTTCGACGACTTCTTTGATGATCGACCACAACATGAGCATAAGATCAGGAGCAGAACCAAAACGACAAATGCAGCCACACCTCCAGACACCGTCAACCAAAACTTGTTTTCTAAATTAAGTTCAGCATGACCGTTAATAAAACCCCAAGTAATTTATATAAGATTCGTGTATGCTAGCTCACCATAACCGAAAATGCCACACTTGTTAAGATTACAAGGTTCTCGTCGAAAATGTTCGGAATTCGTGTAGCACCAAGGACTTGGTTCGATTCCACCCGGATTTCGACAGAAATTGTGTCCCCCCATAAGCTCAGGATGGTCTGAGGACTTGAACTTAAGCTGGTGACTCCATGGTCGACACGGCTCTCCTGATTCTGTCTCTCCAACAAGGCCTCTATAGCCTTGCCCATTATCTTTGTAACACGAATGATCTTCAACGATTGGAGTGAGATGTCTCAAGCCTAGTCGAATACATGTCACAGACTCCTTGGATCCTAATGGAGGCAACTCAGCACATTCTGGAATAGGCAGTTGTTGTCCGATGAGCGGATGACGCTTAGCCAAAGCGTACTCTTGTCGACACAAGTCATGTTCCAGGAGTTCACACTCTTCACGACACAGTCGTCGCGGAGAAACAAAGTTGAGGACGCTTTCTTCTGGATCCAAATTGTCTGGACATAATGGGTATGCTGAGTAGCACAGCGAGGGCATTGCGTACTCCCAACATCCTACTGCGATATCTCTGCGATAAAAATAAATCTTGATTAGCAAGGTAATGCGCAGCAATTCGACTAATTTCAAACTTTACTTACGGTGAGCTCCTCACAACTTTAAGAGCTTCTCTCAGTTTAGTTTCAATCACAACCTGACTTTCTTCAGAATGCACGTAGATCGTCCGATTCCCAATGAAGTTCGCACAAACTTCTCCCTTGTAAACCTACAAATACATTTAGCAAACAGTTAGTAAGACAAAACTATCGCCAACTAAATTAACATTATGAGACAGATATTTAAAGTTAAAGTTAAAGTATTACTTGGCACAACCCTTCCCCATCTTTGGGAGGTTGTAAACTGGATTTCGAACTGGGAACCGGAATTGCACCCGTATTAGCCATCATTGGAACATGGTGAAAGCTGTCGATTCGATGAACACTGTGTGGAAGGCAATATAGGATTTCCTATTAATTACACTTGAAATACTTGAGCTTTCGAGCAATAATAATTTGTATTTGCTTCTGTCCAGATTAATTACTGTGTTTTGTTTTTGTGTATAAAAGTACAAAAAGTACAAAATTATTAGTTGAAGAGAAGTAGAAAAGCTACACTACATTATGTTGGTAGTGGTGTTATGATGGGAAGGGTGGAAAGAAGGGGATGTTGAGTGAAATGGGCTAGGCCTGTGTAGTTGAAGTAGAAATATTCGGTAAGTTCGGTTTCAATCGGATCCTCAGGAGTCAGGAGGGTGATGTTGGCAGTATGAGGGTGTTTTTACTACCAACAAGGAAGTGTTAGTCAGATGAAGAAGATCTTATACCATAGGATTGCATCTCCAGCAGTATTTGTGGATGTGTAACTAGTGCAGCATGGATAGACGCTGGAATAGTGGGTTGCTTCTGGACAACCCTGGTATGCAGTTTCCCCGTATAAAGATCATGTAATGGGTTATGGGAAAAAGTTAGGGGATTGTTGCACAACTACAAATGCTGGAGGAATACTTGAAGACTTAATACAGAGATAGATACTCAGCGAAAGATTAGATGTAGTGGATGTTCTCTGTCTTTCAAAGATGTCTTTGTCACACACAGCAGAGCATTGCGTGATGCGTGTCTTGCGTGCGGATTCGTATGATTGCGTGTATTATTGCATGCATCTGTAGATGTGGAAGCTCCATATGATGTCTGTGTGGTATATGCCGCTATTTGGTGCTCCGTGTTTAAAAGATCATAGAAAATTTGCGGAAGTAACTTACTTTCCCGATTCACCTATTTCTGGATAGGACTCGAAAGCACTTGGGAAGTTGGGAATGACTCCGGATTCATTACCTGCAAAGATTAGAAAATCTCAGCATTGATTCATTGCATTAATTGATTCTTGACCCTCATCGTATATTTCTTGGCTATAAGTGTTTGGGATCACACGAATCCAGTTGAATTTAGCAATGATAATTATTTTTTGTTTGTTTTTATCGTCGGATTGTGAGCCTACATGGCGTGTTTGTGTAAGTACCAATTGAAACTTTGACGGAAGACAAATTAACAAAACAAGGCCGCAGGTAAACAAACTGGTAAGCAGATCTCAAATTCTCAGAATCAAGAATGACAGTTGTACCAAATGGCATAAACCGTATGACAGAAAATTTGTACTGCCTTCATTGTTCGCATGATTTATTTATTAACCGCACATACAGGATATACAGATGTAACTCCTTGCCTCCATGTATAAAAGGAGTGACACATATTCCATTTCAATTTAATTACGCTCCCATCTTACGTTATCTTGCCTATCTATGGTGTACAAAGACAAGAAAATGCAAATTGAAAAAGCTATCCTGTATGTGTCTGCACTTGCTGCCTTTTCGAACATTCCTTCATCATTGGGTGCAGGTAACAGATCGGTTCGGTTAGTACACAAAGGGCTTAAATCTTTCAAAACTTGCAAATTACAGGAACATGGAAGAAGGCAGATTTGACTACATTCGAATCGTATCCAACTACTGAAGAAGAATGCCACGAATACAACGGATGTGAATACGAGGGGCAGTTTGCCTTTGTCGAAGGAAAGAAATCTTTAGATTGGGTGAAGCAACATAACATTCTCGCAATTCACAGCAAGTTCTCCAAAACTTACAAACTGAAGACTTTTGCAATTCGCCAAGGAACCAAATCCTTAAACGCAACCGTTTACGACGAATGCAGTGACTCAGATTGCAATGGTTGTTGCACCAAGAACATGAAAACCTCTGGGTTTCTTATTGACATGGAGAGTTTCACTTTCAAGAGATTTAAGGGTTCAGAAGGCGTTGTTGAATGGATGTGTCTTAACTGCTAACCTATTCCTGGGTACATGCAAAGTCACCATTGCACCCAGTTCTAGTTTTCCCGTTCGAAGCTGTCGTATACTAAGCTTTTTTCGAAGCCTTAGTAGATAGGACATAAAAATGTAGAAGTAAATAAAATATTTCTGAAACGTGCTGTATGAATGTTGACCTTGTAGTTTCTTAAAAACACAATGTGCGGTATGTGATGAATTCGGGAACAAATGTTTGGTGTCTTTCATGCTACAAAGACGGGTGAGCAGTTGTGGTCATTAGTCATTTTTCGGGGAGAGTCTGTCCATGACACTGACATGTGAGAAGTGACATGAGTCCATTATTCGGACTGGTTTCCAGACAAATATTCTGACTCCTGGGTGGGATGGGTGAGCAATCCAATTTCACTAAAATACCGTTTCTCGGATTCCCTAGATTCTTCGACCAAAACGGGTGAGCTTTCGGTATGGTAAATGGACAGTGAATTTATGTTCCGCACACAGAAAGAGAAACTATCGGCTAGGGTATTTTCTCCTAGCAATTGCTTAGTGTCTCTTTGTCCCCAGATTCAAAGGGAATTGTTGAAAGTGACAAACCCGGTGAGGCTTCAGGTTAGCTGTGTTGTCCGACAAGTAAACTCTAATTGGAGTGGTAAAGCAGGAACTTAGTGTGATTCAATCCATAGTCATTCACATTGTCATGTGTTTCCGTTATTCTGCTTGTGCTTTCCCTTTCCTTCCTTAGAATTCAAGGCTACTCCTTCAGAGCTCCTTCCCAAAATCACTCGTGCCTTGTGCATCATTATTACCCTAATCTCCTCTAATCTCAATTCTAATAACAAGGCAAATGGGAGTTTCCCACAGACTCTAAGACTCTAAATAGCAATAATCACCCTATTCAATCAATAATATATTTAATTTATTGCATAGTTATTACAGACAAGCTCATAAGTTCTTGAGTTTTTTGTCTTTCGATCTCTAACACTTCCTACCACTTGTTATGCCCTCAAAAACCAATGAGCTCGTGTAATTCCCAATAGAAACACGTAACTAATCCCGAGGTGCTACTGTTTATATAAAAGGCCATCTACATTCACACCCGTTTTCTTTCTATCCATCATCACTAGTCATTTACAGTGTGAATCGTCTACAAAACAAAATGACTGAAAGGGATTAAAAACGTGATGTTCCTTAGGCTTGTCTTGGTTGACATGAACCACTTGGGGCGTGAGATGACTTCTCTCTCTCTCTCTCTCTCTTCCATGTATAACAACGCAGAGAACTCCCAACTCTGCTTCGATTTGATCTCTCAGATTACAAAGATAACGACGGAATGGTTAAGTGTCTATATACAACCTGCCTGACTCACATACTCACTACTGCTCAGACAAATTCAAGCTTTCCGTGAAAAGTTTTAGGCGTTCGAGGGAAAGAATCTCTCCGATGATCAATCTCTCCGAGGATCTCTCCACGTCTCTACGAGGAGCACAATTGAATCTGATACTTTAAAAAAGATCAAAACTTGACAAGGGAAATAAAATTCCATTTCTCCCCTTAAAATACGTCTCTTTTACATTTCTCGGAATTGAAATACTGTTCCTATGCACCCCTTACAAAAATACATCTCTTCTTGCCTGTGTCTACTGTATAATCACATCTCACTAATTTTTATATGTACATTCCCATGTTACAGTTCGCTTAGGTCAGAGTTCGTTATGAAAATGAACACAAAGCTTTTTAATGAGCTGGAGTTGCTTCTACTTTGCTGATAAGAATAACAATTACAAACTTCGGATGAATAAGCTTCTCTCATCATTTGCAAAAGTTTTAAGTAAACTTAAATTCCCCTTCACTCTCCTCTGTATTTGCCTTACACGGAGAGTACTATAAATGACGAGTTGGTAGTTAGTACCCGAAATCGGTTTTGGTACTGAACTAACAATTTGAATCCTCCGTTTATTTAGAGAGACTCTCTCTCCTTTCTTTGATGAGCAACCCAATCCCAATGACACGAGAGAGAGAGCGAGTTGGTCGGTCGGCTGCTCGTATTTATTTATGGAGTGGGTGTGGTTCCCAAGATTATCTTTTCTTTATCTTATCCAACATTTCACCGAGGGATTTATATTCCTCCAAATCACTAGTCGAGAGGCTTCTCCGGTTTCAACCAAACCAAAAGAGATTTTTCCCATCAAGAGAGTGTGTTTGCTTTGCAGGACAAAGCAAATGTTGAATGTGAGAGCTGCAAAGGTCCTTTTCTTTCTCTCTTTATATATATGACCACTACTTAATGTTCTCTTTTAACTAGTTGAGACACTCTAACAGGGTGAGCATCAACACCACCACATTTGTTTTGACTAAGGTCACCCAAGAGTGTTTCAAGGGTGATGTGGTAACCCTAAAGGGGAAGCAGAAGAGTATAGATGTAATGAGATACAAAAGTGGAAAGTTGAATGTGTTTTCTTAACGCTCAATTAAGTGACATACACAACAAAACAAGCCTCCCCCAAGTAAAACCTTCAAGAGTACAACAAGCTCAACTTGCCTACAAGATCGGATTTATAGGGACTCCTCAATACTACACACAATACCGAATTCATTCAAAGATATAAATCAAGTCTTAGTGCACTGCACAATAAGAGCAATTGCAAGAATCCATCTCCCTGTCCTTTCTCAATTGACTTCCAAAACTATTTTCTATAAGTACTTGGAACATCCACAGACTTTTACGAATCATAGAACGGAATAGAACCAGACATTCTTGGATGTCTGATGGTCAATAGCTGAGAAGGACACTCATGAACTGTTGACTGTCCGTGTGTAGTAAAGTTCAAGACATTTGAAAAAGTTAACCGGAAATCCGAATGGTTAGTCATTATCATCGTCAATAGGAAAAAATGTCTCCTTTGCTCAAATGTCTTGCTTCATTTGTGCCATTACTCTTTACATTCTAAAAACACGAGAGAGGACTTTCTCTCACTCCCGAAGTCCTCTTGTCATCTCTCTCACATATCGAACTCCACTGGATTTCGATATCCACATCCACGTCTCATATTATTGGAACGGAAATCACAAACTCATTCTTTACTTCCACAAGAAGGCGGATGTATACCAACACAGTCCCTCACGTATAATTTGGCTATTGAAAGTTTGATGATGTTGCAGTGATACTTTTAGAGGGACATTTCTCGAGAGAAATCTGTTCAGAAAGTTTGTACTGTGACTACTGTTAGAATGACTGGAATTCGAAGTCATCTTCTTCATCCCCCTGCCTGCATGAAGGTTGATGTATTCGTTTGAATTTACCAGTGTGGAATCGATACCTATCACACACTGCCTTCTCCTTGTGAAAGACGTAAAATCCCTGTTGTTTTCCATGTAAAATTCCTCATCAAACGGAAACTATTGAATGTGCACAGAGATACTAGGTAGGTTGGTCGATGGTGGTAAGTTGACTGCGAATGGAAGAACAAAGCCACAGGGGACTATCAACCTGTCTTTCTGTCAAAGCGGAATTAATTAGTTTACCGCAACCTTTCTCTCTCTCTCCAGGCTTCTCTCGAACATTATAGCTTAAGTACAAGCATACCGTCTACGTAGAGTCATAATAATAGAAGTTCCCAAAAACTCATTCTTTGGGACAACGGGATGACCCTGTGTGCGACATTTATTCCTCTACGACCTACCTACCTTCCTCCATTTCCATAATTGCTCGTCGCTTGCAGTCCCACAGCGCGTGTTGGGATTACAAAGACACCTCCACCTCCGTATACTACACACGCAACTTTACCAAGCCATTTTGAGATTGTGAAGTAAAAATAGAATGGATAATGACCACCTGCCGTGACTCCTCAGGGTTTCCTTCAACCACTACCACTTCCTCCTCCTTTTGATAATCAATATCATCACGTCTTAAGCTCGAAAACTTCCTTGGCTTTGTCTTAAATATATACGAGAGTGTGTCTTATCATTAAGATAGAATATGTCCCGCAGGGTCTCACACTTTCTTTGATTCCGATAAGAAGCTATCTCAACTAAAAAGAAACGGAGCTTCTTGTGTCTTGGCTCACCACGGATCATGAACATTAATGTATGCATAAACTTTAGTAGAGATAACATTTATACATAAATATGCAGTAGTCGAGTGTATCCCAAACCTTAACCTTTCTAATGAAACAAATAGGAAAGTGTCAGACCTGCATCGTGAACGACGTCAAGAATGGCTGTGGATTTGATCCGCTGTGGAGTTTCACCACCTCTGATGGTACCACCAAACACCTCACACGCATAAAACCCCTTGTCAAGCACTTCCGCATTTTTGATTTTTAGAGTTGAGCTCAGCACCCGAACGGCAGACTTTTCCCCGTGAATTGATCTGCAATAAAGTGGACGAAAGACAATTAACCACCAACAACCAGAAGTCATCATTATTTCTTTCCGGGTAGAATGGGAGGTTTACATTTTGCGAGCCTGTTTAATCCTAAATCGATCTCCTTTCAGTTGATCCTGCACTCCGTTTTTGTACCATTTGATGTTCTTCGGTGGAGGAATCCCCTCAGCTTCACACCGAAGACGAATGTCAGCCCCAGAATCTCTTGTCATGTTCGCAAACTTCTTTGTGAACCGGAGAAAGTTCCTGCTTTCGTTGGTACCGTCAAACCGATTTGTCTGAGGCTTCTGTCTACTCCCCGACTCATTGTGCTCATCATCACTGCAATTCAGAGTGGCCATTAAGTATAAGCATTCATTAGGGAGAGGCATAGTCATCATTAAAATGTCTTCCCACACGTGTGCAAGAAGTAAACACGCTTTTTTAACAGGATTCTTCTTCTTCTCCTCCGCACATCTTCCAATTTCTTTCATGCAAACGAACGAATGTTGTCCTGGATCGAAGCCAACCTACTCCACCACCAGAGAGAGAGACAAACTGACTGGAGAAGATCACATCACTCTTTTGTTTGGATATATTCCATTCATTAGGCAAATCCAATTGGAATGAAAGCCTTTTTATGACCGTGAGAGATTTTTTATCCTCCGGGCAAACAAGAAAAATGATTCTCCCTGTACACAAGTAATGTAATAATATTCTTGGGTAAAACAAAAAACCTATTTCCAGGAGATAAAAAACCTCAAAATGTAATAAAAACTTTTTGCAAGAGGTGCTCTTCTATTACATTCCA
>JAQGAC010001587.1:0-13265 GCA_034696585.1 Isotomurus maculatus | reverse complement strand
TGAAGTTGCAAGTGACGCCTGCAAACGTCGGTGAGCTGGTCGTTTCTCTGCGTTCGAATATTTCCAGTCGACTCACAACCACGAAGAAAGTGAAGGTCAATCCTTCAAATTAAATTCTCAAGTGACTTCTGAAACTACAACCATATTAACGTTGAATTCGTTAGTCATTTCCAAAGTATTTAAGCTTTTCATATTCGATTGTTAAAAGAAAACTTTGTCGGGGAAATTGTTTTTGTATCCTGTTGTACGCAATTAACTTTGTTTTTCAAATTGTTCGGTGATTTTAAAACAAATCCTTCAGCAATACATTGACACGTAGGGAATGCAAAAGATTTATTAAAAACAATTCTATTTACGTCCTAGCACTTCACTTTAATACATACATCAATTCATCCTGTAATATTGCAAAAAATATTTCCTGAAGGCCCTGTCAAGAGATGCAACTGATTCATACCCTTTTCCCTCTTAATCGAGTTATTCAGTGGAGCATCCGTCACTGTTGGTGCAAATTCACGTATCACGAGTGCTCTATGTATTTTGTCGTCTCAACAATTCTCTTCAGCTTTAAATTACTCGCTGTCGACATGGTGAAGTTAATATCTGCCTCTGCGCTGGGTCACGTCGGCCGCTTAAACAAAAAGAGCACGGAAATAAAACATAGTTGGTAGTTACTTCGCATTTCATGTCGGTTATTTTCTTGCGTTGGCGTTTTTAAGGAGGAAAATTTAATAACTGCGTTTAGAAGAAGACATTTTTTGTGGAAAAGAACCAAATATTAAGCGGTCTCATTGCGTATTGCGAGGCATTTATAGGAGAGAAACGAAGATCTCGTATAACAGGACCAACTTTGTCCATCAAATTGTGGAACGTCCATAATTCAGATAGTATGCACTGGGAGCGTAGAAACAGTGCATGTAAGGAATTCAATTGTGGCTGCAAAACTCGTAGATTCATTTACATTTGCTCTTAGTACGATTGCAAATTTCTAAAGACGTTTATCCCAGTATTCATGATGGTGATCAACAAACGACTGTAACATCTGCTTTGAATTTTGTTTGCTTCTCCCCGTCATTTATTTATTTATTTTATTTATTCAATGAAAGAGGTACCCTTACAAGAAGGCAAATTACACCCCAGTGACAGTAATTAGAGAAGGTAATAAAGTATTGTGATTTACGTCACAGCTTAAAGTAGGTATAGAGTTATAATGACAAGTTTAAAATCAGTATGAAATGGCAGGTTTTGTTCAATTATAAATACAAGTTATCAAATATACTATCAATACAGGAATAATCGCATACATTATCAGTATTTACAGCGATATCAACTAATTGAAGAGAATGAAGATGAGTATACGCTTTTGATTCAAATACAGAAAAACTACGCGCATTTTTAACTTCCATAGGAAGTTTTACCCACTCAATAGTGTGGTGGTGAGTATGGTTATTTGCATGCGGAGGAATACCTTCAGTATTCCTCCTGGAGAATTGAGAGAGGAAGACGGGACGCCATTCCCTCTCACCTGCTTTACTGGAGCACAACAGATTTGCTTGAGTATATATTCAGTTTAATTAAAAACACATTTATCCCATCCGGAAACTATTTGTTTGTTTGGTGGAGATCCTTCAGATCTCCCAAAATTGTGTTTTATTACAGTGAAGTAATAGTAAACGTGTTGAACAGTTCGTGATTGTGTGTGTGACTTTGTGAGTGAGTTTTTATTCGGTTTGCTGGAGACGGTCATCTCCGACAGTCCGACTATTCTCATCTTCACACAACTTCCTGGGAAGTACCGCAACTGTAAACACGTCCCTCATCTCTTCCTAAGAGTCCTAAAACTACTAAGGAGGTCTCAGAGTCTACTACTGTTCGCCTTACAGGGTTCGGATTACGCAGTCAGATAAACATTGGCAATCAAGAGGCGTTGTCCTCAGCATATTTAGTGAGATTCATCCATCATCTCACGTAATTAGAGTCTCTCTTTGTGATAATAGTCATCAGTTCACTAAGAGAGTATGAAACTTTTCAACCAATAGAATAGTGCACAGACAGTCTAGTGTTCACAGAATTGACATCATTAACACAAAGATAATCCTCAGAATTATTTGGACAAAATTGATTTTCGATCTTATACGCTAGCTTTAGACATTCGAATTTAAAGCGATACTTACAATAAAGCCACTTGAGATCATGGCTTATATCATGAGATACTGGGACGTATTTCCCTTTGCCTAATACAAATCTAGCACAAGCTCTCATAATATTATTCATCTTTTTTTCGCAAGTTTCCTAGAATCAAACCAAACACAGGGAGCATAGTAGTGTTTGGAGAGAACCATTGCTGTTACAATACAAATCTTAGACTGCTTGGTTAGTTAATTACCAATTGAGTACAGAGGACTTAATGTAAGGAAACATTTACTACTAACCGAGTTAACTTGCTTCAACCAATTTAATTTGTCATCGATGATACAACCAAGGACCTTGACAGAGTCAACTCTTTTGGGAGTTTTGCCACACATTTTAATATTTATATCTGTGAACAATCGACTAATGAAAGAATTACTAAACACTAAGAAAAATACCTTATCATAGTTCATAATTAATCTATTCATGTGAAGCCAAGAATCGATAGCTGACAAATCATGTTCAATCATCTCTATAGTATTTTCTATTTTGTTAGGAGAACAACTAACTAATAGTGTAGTGTCATCCGCAAATAAAACAGACTTACAATGATTAAGAACATGTGGTAGATCATTAATCATAATGTTAAATAGGAAACAGGATGTACACGCGCCTTGAGGGACTCCAAGATAAAGTTCCTTACTAGAGGAGACAGTTGTTTTATGACCGCAAACTAGGCTTACAGATTGCTTGCGGTTGGTTAATAGTGAACAAATTAATTCAGAATCTAGATTATACCATTTAAGTTTATGTTGGAGTACATTTTTGTCAACTTTATCAAAAGCCTTTTTAAATTCAAGGACAATCATAAAGCAGATAAGTTTATTACTAACAGCTTCTTGAATAAAATCAGTAATAGTGATCAAGGCATGTCGGGTGGAGTGGTTTCTTCGAAAACCAAATTGATCATGACAAATAATACTATGAGACTCTAAATGAGATACAAGATGTGGTACAAGACACTTTTCAAAGAGTTTCAAAAGTACAGTTTGAATTGAAATAGGTCGGAGATCATTAGGTTGGTTGGCATTAGCGAACTTAGGAATAGGTATTACTCTGGAGTGTTTCAACTTATCAGGTATATGTTTATCTCTAATACAAAAATCATAAAACTCAGTAATGTAGGTTTTATAAATTTCAGACTTTAAGCATATAAGTCGACCATTTTAGGAGAAATTTTTAATGAATCAAGTGTAGTAGAGGAAGGATTTTTCATAGATTTCCAGCTCAAAGTCAGGTCAGTTGTTGTGATTTCAGAGAAGGTGAAGAATGGCAGTCGAATAAGTTGGCTTTGTATTTGAAGAGGAGGTATAGGTAGGGGATTGTTAACATCGCTGTGACTATCAGGCATGGATATCGAAATGTAAAAATTATTAATCTCATCGGCAGAACAGGATATTGATGAATCATTTGTAACAGACATAGGATAAAGTTTTCTCATCGCATTCCACACTCCAGTTTTTTCTATCTCGAGATTTAGCTCAGTTTTTGAGTCAAGTAAAATCTTAGTCTTAATCTTTTTTTCCGGTAGATTCAGAGAATCAGAAAGATAAGTGTTAAAGGGAGACCTCTTCAGCTGTTTATAAAGTAAGTCACGTTGCGTGATAAGAAGCTTAGTTTCGTCAGATACGAAGATCTTTTTTCGTTGATTGTAGAAAGTCTAATGGATAGTAGGTGCGTGTCGACAGTTAGCAGAAGGGAGGTAATTACAAGGTCAAGTAAAGACAGGGGAGAAAGGCAATTAGGATCAACTTGAGTAAGATTAAGATAAAGGTCCTTTACAAATTTCTCTACAATAATCTCAGGAAAATGTCTAAAAGGTAGGCTAGTTTTTGTTCGAGGTAGTTCTTTAATTTTTACAGTGCAATACGTCAGTCTATGATCAGCTAGACAAAAATCAGAAACTACATGATTGACGACCATCGACTGATAGTTAGTGATAATTAAGTCCAACATATTATGTTCCCTAGTGGGCTTATCTATCAATTGTACAAGACCCAACTCAGATAACACTTCTGACAGAGGTAACATATACTCATTTGGGAAGTTAAAGTCTCCAAGAATATAAAATGGACAATTACATGGTAAAATTTCAGTAAAAAGATTAAAGAATAGATCATTGTCTTTCTGTAAGGTTAAAGAACTATAATCAGTATGTCTATACACACAAGTGACTATGGACATTTGTTGAAGTCTAGCTGCACTTTAAGGGATAAAAGTTCAACATTTAAAGATAAATCAGATACAGTAAGGAGATAAGAAGATGCGTCATGTTCTGCTGAGCATGGTAAGGGCTCGTATATCCGTGGTCAATACCCCAGCTCTTATACAGTCTTGATATTGTTTTCGAAGTAAATTGACTGCCATTGTCGGTCACAATCTTTTGTGGCATCCCATAACCAGTTCTGGGCAATTACTTGACTTTCAATTACAAATTACAAATTATTACCAAATACATTCTGGAGTAATTGTTTTTGAAATTACAAATTACAATTATGTGGGTTCCATCACTTACAAATTACCAAATACATTCTGGAGGAATTGTGATTACAATTACAAATTACAATTATTTGGGTTCCATCAATTACAAATTACGCAATTACAATTACACTCCCATCTGAGTGGTTCAATTACAAATTACAAATTACAGTAATTAATTAAATTTCAATCAATTATATTTTTTCAATTACATTTTCAAAAATTTCAACAGATATTCTATTGTGGGGCTCAAAAAATATTCTTGGCTTTCATAAAACAGCTATTTTTGATATTATTTTTTTTTAAATTTTATTATTGAAAGGTAAATTATGACCGAAAATGTATTAAATTACCGTCGGAAGCCGGAAAGTTAGAGAAAAATCACATTTTGTACCCTAAAATGGCGCTAAATTTAAAAACCTACACCAAGAAGATTCTCGAAGCCCAGGTAATATAGTTTAAAAGTAAGATTGTACCGACTTTGAGACAAATGTCGCACAATCCCTGAAATGTGGTGCCTCTGGAATTTTTACGCAATTAAGTGAGGCTACCTGCAGATTTAACCTGAAATTTTTTTCTCGCTGTCCCCAGAAATGAAATTAAAATTGAATTATTAGTAATTAATAGGGGATAGAAATGTGCAGTTTGCCAACAGCCCAACCGAATGGCAATAATCACAATTTAGATAATACTATTTATTTGCAAGTCTGTAAGTGTATATCTGTTAAATCTACTGCAAGTTTTATAATATAAATTCCAGTTTTAGCAAAAACTTAAATACCATGACGGGCCTCTGGGTTCACCTAGCTAGCTCAACTTTTGAAAGACACAATAAACTAAAGAAAGGTAGAACGGTTCAAAATTTTAACGCAATCGGATGCAGAATCGCTGAAATCTGCCCATACCAAAATTTGCGGTGCTGCTTTGAAACGAACTTAAGTGGCGTTTCTAAGGCCAATATTGCATATGCATATCCCATGATCGGTATAAATTAACAAGGAATGATTTCTTAAATAACAAGAGATTTTCTCATTGCAAAAGCAACTCAAATTAGAGCCAAGAATACTCACTGCACTTTTATTAAGGAGTCTGTCTGTCTGTGCATGTGTGTGTGTTGTGTGTGTGTGTGTGTGTTGTGTGTGTGTGGTGTGTGTGTGTATGCATTTATCTCGGAAACGGGAAGACTTTTTCAACTTCTGTTTGCTGCGTCTTATTACTGATATTCTGAAGGTGATTACTATGAATTTTGGGGACGCTAGGTCAAACAGGTCACGCGGGGGAGCGCGTTTTGTGACTATTGAGGGGTGTTTGGCGTCGAAGTCACACAATTTTTGCATTCAGCCTGTGCAAAGAGGTTCACTCAACAAGCCCTTGCCCTAGCAGTGTAAAAGTATTCACGTGAATTCTTCTATTTAAGTGCACTCACACTAGCCACCACATTGTGTGATGTCGAAGTCGTACATTTGTGCACACCGGTGCACTTTCACGGGATGTTCGTTAATATTTCAAAAATGTATTCTACTAACTACTATCAATAGCGCAAATCAGGCTAAGTTGATGCTCCTTGGGTACACCCGTTTGAAACGGTTTATTTCTTTCACTGACGCGTCCTAGGAATGTTTCTCACGCCAACTACGAGTCGAAGGATTTTTTCAATCGGCGCAGAGTCCCTGCAGTTCGCATTAAAAAAGAGCGGCCAATGAGTTTCCGGACAGTGTAGCACGGGACCATGCATACCGCTGTCGACAGGCATGCATGGCCACATGCACAGTACTCCACCTCTCCCAGATCTTATATCATGGGGTTGCTATCTTATACATGGGGTTGCTATCTTTTACATGGGGTTGCTATCCCAGTGGCGCCCCCTAGTGGCGACACTCACACTCGGGAAATGTGGCAACCATGTGCATGGCTCCTCCCAGACCACGCTCTGCTCATCCACGATGCTCAGCAACCACATGCCTCCCCATATTCATTCAGTCTAATATTTCCGGCTCGAGAGATTGAATTCTTCTCGAGCTCTACTTTATTAATTATAAATATATTTAATTAACAATAGAATAAATACTTCAATATATTTAATTGTGAACATAACCTCCCGTCTGCCTACTTATCTGCATTTAATTCCACAGCTCTTTAGGAAGCTTTCTACTCGTCTGCCGACCTTAAGAGGAACTAAGGGACACTACGTCCCCTCAGAAGGACGGATTAGTGCCACAACAGTTTTGATTACTCAAAAGCAGCTTAATGTTACGAACGACGAATGTTCATTTCACTTATACAAACTGCTCAGAAATCAAAAGGCAAGAAATATATCATGTTTTATAAAGAGTATCATTATTTAAAGATGGGTCTTCGAAGGCCACTTGCTCTAATACCAAAATATTATAATGTATCATCAGATTCCCATGAAGTGGGGAAAAACATTTATGAGTGTGGGCTCACTTGAATATACTGCAAGCACATTATCCCAATCTTAATTTATCACATTAGGAATTGGTCCAATGGAACCCATACGTTTCAGCTTGAGCATCCACTCTCCCGAAGTAAGACCTTTCCATGACTCCTATTCACCATAATGTTTGGAACAGCGAATGTTAATTTCACTTATGCAGTATGCTAAGAAATCGAGAGGCAAGAAATGTATTATGTTGTCAAACTGTCAAAAAGTAGTTGAGTTAAAAGTGTTTCCCTGCCAAATTCGTTTCGAGAAATTCTACGATGTAAATGTCTTCGCGAGCATTTATCGATGAATTGTTGTTTTAGAACGGAAATGTGAGTAGCCGTGATTGGAAAATATGAAATAATTGAACATTTGAAGATTGCAACATTGGAAGGTCTATTCTCCCTGGATTTAACTGTATAAGCGATTAAGCTTGTGACCCCTGACCTATTATTTTCACGAAGAAACAACCCTATGATGCGGCTAGTTGGGACTTGTATGTATGTATGTATGTAGCTGTAGGAGGCTCTCCTTGCGGTGAGCTCTGCCGAAGCCGTTTAGGACTAATTGCAGAAACTCCTATATACTCTACAATGCTGATATATTAGGGACCGTGCATTATCTCTCTTTTTGACAATCATCTGTCCGAGATAAGCAAACCAGGGTAATCCTAGGTCTGGGGAGTACTGCACCGTCATACCCACCAAGGTATCAGCACGAATAAGTGCAACACCACGCAGCCCAGCTATATACCCATCAGCTTTTCATTAATTGTGCCTTTAGTGGGACTCGAGTCTCATGAGCGAGAGACCGAGCACAATCCCGTTCTAGCGGGAGTTCAGTGAATAGACGACTAGACCACGTAGCCGTGGCTGGGGATGTTGGGACTTCGTCCATAGGCGTAGTCTTTAAATCGATTCTACGCAGTAAAACTTCTGTACTGGAAGTGTAGATTATTCGGGCACTAATAAACAATGGGATTTATTCCCCTTAATTACAATTGACTGTTTGTATTAATATATAGCAAATAAAGTTTATTCCTGCTTTTGTAGTAGCCATGAGGAGACCGGTGATCTCACTGCTGCGTCCTCTGCTCTTCCTCCAAGTGTCGTACTCTGTATCTTTAGTGTTCTATTTTGATGCATCCTGTCAACCACTTCTGCATAGGGTGTAGAGTGGGTGTGGCTTGTGTCTGAGGTGGCGGGTAGTGAAAGGGATTGCACAGTGTACTCCTCACTCTAAATATCACTAATGTTCAGCCTGGTATTTCGTACAAAAGATTCACCAAGCAAAGTCCTAGCTGCTAATCTCTAATTCATTTTGTGCCGTACTGTAATGTTCGTGATTAATGACATTCATTAAAGCACTAATTGAATTATTGAATGAACAAGTTAATGACTTAATGACAATAATATCACCAATAGCAGTAGTATTTTATTTCCATAATATCTCCCAAAACCAAAGGAGGTGTCAGATTTGTAATTCGGAGGAAACAAGGTTGGGATGCATACAAAATTGAATTTAGAGCAGTGAAGTTATAAATGCAGTGTCAATAAACTGTTTGGCTAACAAAGTTTAAATTCATAATAATACGATTATTGAAACAGGTAGCATGTTAGTCGTCATAAAGTTAATAATACTATTTGTAGCTCGGTATTAAGTGAAAAAAGGGACTGCAAGAAAAGGTCTAATTTATTGTGTGCCGTACTCTAATGTCCATCATTAATAACATTCATTAACGCAATAATTATTTAATGATCAGTTAGAATTGAGTGGACGAGTGGTGTGTTCTGTTGAGTTGAATTAGCTTAGGGAGAGTGGAGTGGATGGGATGGTTTGCTTTCAGACGAACGGAGGCGAAACTGGTTTTGTGGATGGCAGTGAACTCGGCTGCTCTTTACGAGGAAAAGCCAACGGGACTCTTTCGTGGAATCCTCGAGGAGGTCAAGTTCCTCAGGAGAGAACAAGTCTTCCTCAGCAGCCTCATTCCTTCGAGTGTATTGAGACGGAGAGTGTGGAGACAGCTGTTCTTTGATTCCTAACAAGACGAAGTGAAGAGAGGATGAGGCTGCTGTGGGTGGTGTTGGTGGTCGTGGGTGGAGTGACGGGGCAATTTGACAAAGTGCTTTCTTCGTTCTTGAAGGACAGAGTGACGGCGAAGACGCAAGTTAAGGCGGAGGTGGAGGTTGTGGGTGGGTGTGGACGGTCTTCTTTACTGCGGTGTCCCTGAACGAGGGGAGGAGGGACGGAGTGCTGGAGGTCCTCTTGAGTGTCGAGGACTCACTTCACCCCAACGTCACCTTTGACCTCTCTGTCCGCAGCAAAGGGAAGGAGGAGGAGGAGAAAGTCTTCGCGAGGGAGGAGGTCACTCTGGAGGTCAATGAACTGCGGAGGGTGGTGCTGCGGGTGAGTGACCTCCCCTGGGACACGGCCTACTTTATCCTCCAGGCACACTCGGGTGTTCCGGGGAGAATGTTTAACCAGAGTGTCGTCAAGCCTCTAAGTTACCCGGATGAAGAAACGGTGAAAGTGTTTGTGCAGACTGAGAAATCGGAGTACGCCCCTGGAGACACAGTCAACTACCGCGTGGTGGTGCGAGACGGAAATGTCGACAAGACGCCGAAATTCGCCCAGGTAGTTTTCACCAGACCTTTTTCTACTGCTGAGGAGACTCAGCTGCCATGGGTGGAAGTCCCAAAGAGTGGAATTCTGAGCGGAAACTTCACCTTTGAAGTTCACACAGAAATAGGAGTGCGTGTGACTTCGAATGTGACCTCCAGTGACTTCATGGCAACCGATGCCACAGACGTTGACGAACGTCAATTAAACCCACAAATTATGTTGGTGAAGTTGGAGGGACTGAGCGACGTCTACTTGTCGCAGCCGCGGGTGAAGGGGCGGCTGATGTTGACGTCGTCCGAGGGCCATCCGCTCGAAGGCCACTGCAACGTCACAGTCAGACAAAACCATTGGGGGATTAAAGATCAGGTTGCAGGCACGTTAGTGAGAAGTGTGGCGGTGGGGCTGGAGGGGACAGAGTTCGAATTCGACGTGGTCGAAGAATTGGGGGCGGATTTATTGGGGGACAGGTTAATTGGGACGAGTGAGAGAATATTCCTGCAACTAATGGCGACGTGCAGCCACCTCCAATCGGGAATCGTGGAGAAAGCCACTCAGTTGATTAAATTTCGCAGGAGTGTCTTCAACGTCGACCTGATGTCGGTGGGAGTTCCCCTGCAGACAGGAAACTCCTCCCACCCAAAATGGTCAATCGTTCTCCATTTTCTGGTGGGGCGGAATGACGGAGGTTTCTTGGAGGTGGAGCCTCCGAAGGGACTTCACGTGGAGCTCCTCCTCTCGGAGGAGAGTTTGAAGAGGCTTCGCCCCTCGGCCACCAACTTCTCCCTCCCCATTCCGGAGGACGGGGTGGTGAGGTTGGAGTTCGAGGTCAGTGACCTGCCCCCCTCGCCCTGGAACGACAGCGTTCGCTTGGAAGTGGGCGACGCTGTGAAGGTCCAAAGTTTGGGAAAGAGACCCTGCCGCTCACCAACGTTGGAGCTTTCGATTGTGGACAAATACCAGGTGATTCGGAGAGGAGATGTCGTGCAGCTTCGGGTCCGTTCGTGTCGTCCGTTTCGGAGTCTGAACTCTGTTAGCCTGTCCTCCAAGGAGATCTTCTCCTTCCAACGGACCGCGTTCTCTTCGGAGGAGGAGGGGCGACGGCTGAACGAGCTCATCGAACTCAGAGTGCCACACAATGCCACTGAGAGGTCGCTAATTTTTATGGTTTACGGGATCGAAGCAAACCAAGGCACCGCAACAATTCATGACAACTACTCAACTGACTCAGCAGCGGTGGAATTAAACATATTTCTTGCGGAGAGACAGCCACAAATCAAAATTATCGACCAGGTTGACGGCGAAATGTCGACGACTGTAACTTTTCGAGTGGAGGGAATATTGGCCGACTCGGTTGTTACTCTCCAGGCCATTAGATTCACTTCTGCCGACGAAAGAATATATCGGCACGAGCTCAACAAAACTGAAGTGGCGGGGTAATTTGATTTTAATTCTCAATTCTCATTTGTAGACTTACGTTCAAAATCTTTCCTTCGCACGGGAGATTTAACTTCGGCTTAATTTTTGGACTTGTTTGCAGTTCTCGGTTTCGTCCGGACCTTCGGAGAATTTCCATGTTGGATAACTCGCATGGAAACATGAGGGTTCCTGATCTTTACTTGGACACGGATTCAAACACAATAGAATACGAAAGAAATCCCTTACTGGTTTTCCTCGACGTCAATAAGATGACTTCGACGGATGACAACGGAACCTTCGAAGTGACCCAGACATTCGACCGTTTGACGCATTCTGGGACGTACGTCGTAATGGGACTCGCTTTTACTGCGGAAGTTGGTGACATTATGTTTTCAAACTTGCCTACGATGACAGTTTTCCCGCCTCCTGTGACGCTGAGCGTATCTGTTCCTCCGTCGGTGATCTTTGGAGAGACATTCGAAGTAATCTGCTACATAAAAAACAATTTGGCAACACCATTTGAAAGTCAAGTAACGATGGATTTGAGTGAAGGAGGGTCAACTGAGGTCACTGACCACCCAGTGGAGGTCAAACCGAATTCATTCGGAATTCTGAAAGTAAGGGTGATGCCTAGATTTGTGGGGGACCTGCTTTTGTCTCTGAGGACAAATATTTCCAGTCGACTGACAGCCACGCAGAAGGTGAGGGTCAACCCTCCAGGAGAAATAATTAGGCTAGCCAAGCATTTTATTGCAGCTGAGAAACGAGGATCTCTTAATGAGACCTTGTAACGGTCTGGTTACGCTGCGCTGAATGAAGGGTCTGTCCGACCAGAAGAGATCTTCTGGAAGGGCAGAATTCACGCGGGGTCTTATTTTATGATAATTATTAATCGGAACTATTTATTAAAGCTCATGATAGTGGCTAGATTACTACAATAATTAAGTGCGATGTAATAATAATTAAATTTAAACTAAACTATAAATCTAACCTTTACACCCCAAGAGCCTAACAAATTAATTATTACATTTCCAAATAAATTCCTTCTATTTACAACAAAATATTTTAATGAAACCCTACCTTTATCAACATTCAGGGGCTTTGTGACATCAGCAATTGTTCCTCACTTTGTTTTTTTGTCCCAATGGTAAGGATTTCGGTTTACGTTGCACGGAATCTGTTTTTAAATTCATTTATATGCCTAATGCTTACGAATAAAAAATTGCGTGAGATACTGCTGAGTAGCAGTAATACACGACTAGACCAGTGGAAGCTGTCGAGATAATTATTAACGTATTACATAAGAACCGAATGCTTCAGAGGATGATGACTTAAGATATATCTATGAGTCGATAAGCCTATCAATCAATAAATATTTCTAATTATTTGCACCTTTAATTGCCGATATACATTATACGGTGTGTCCATTTCTATTTGCCCATTAAAAGACTAAAATAAATATTGGCAGCATATTTTTTACCAAGATTTTTGGCTTTCTTTCATACTTAATTTTTTCATTTTTTGTTTATTTTCCAAGATGCCTTGCTGGCCAGGCTTCGCTTCAAAGGTATTATTACTTTAGAATTTATTGACGAAGTTCATTCGCTACTTTTGACATAGCATCCCGTAAACATTGTCCCTCTCACAAGCCATTCCCATTCACTCGGTGCCTTTTAATGAAAATGACTTAGCCGCTTAATCCAATTAAGTATTTAAGTCATCGATTAGGTTAGTAAGCAATATAAATGTGAAAAAAATTATATTTACTTGCAACTGCCTTAGTTGAGATAAATCTCCACTTTATTAATCCATCAAGGACAGTGTACCCGACGCATGAAATACGGTGCACGCATAAAATGCACATAATTGCACAAAATTGCATGAAACGCACAAAATATTTTGGGCACAAAATGCATGGAATGCACGAAATTAAATTGGGGCGTTCTGAAGCTAGTTTTAACTCAAATACCGCGATATCTGAACGAAACTAAAGTCAAAACTCCATAAAAACAATAATAATGCTCAAAATGGGCTTATTGTTGCATCTGTGTATTACTGTAGTCATAATGATGGCTACATAACAGTCTATCGTTAAATTAACTGAGCAATCAGAAGTACC
>JAQGAC010001586.1:0-13283 GCA_034696585.1 Isotomurus maculatus | reverse complement strand
TGTAAGCACTATAGCTTTAAAGTGGGCAGAAATTTGCTTTTATTCAGTTTGAATATGTAATGGTGTCATGTAAAACACTTTAAAATTTTCGAATTGATGCTAATTCCACATGATACGCAGTCTTGCGTAGAGCAACGCTTATCTAGGGTTAGTTTGAGCTACATACTTGTGTAAGGAGTCACAAAGAGACGTAAATTGCCAACATGCAAAAAATAAACTACGCAAATTAATATAAGCTTTTTACGAGTGCATACCTTTCCTCCTCGAGGATGAGTTTCCGACAGAAAAGATTAATGGCGAGTTCCTAGCATTCGTCGATGATCATTGACCTTCCAGTTTTATTAATCGTTCACTACTCTCCCGTTCATTTTAATATTGAGCATCTTATGATCTCGTGCTGGAATGAAACGACCGACATGATACCTCGCAATGCTTAGCTTATCAGTACTTATCAACAGCCTTTAAAAAGCTGTCCTCAATGATCTGCTGTTTGCAGGTGTGTGATGCTTACCAAATAAACCAAATCTTTACTCATTATAGGGATATTGCATTGACCTGCGTCGTCATTTGAGTTTTTATTCATTGACAATGGACATGTAGATATGTGGGTAATGCACGGCTAAGTGATGTCAACTTTTTTTAAAATCGTAATGAGTATTAAGAAGTGCTGTGTTGAAGTTACAAGTGCCTTTCAAAGTAATCAGAAAATACTGCTTCTACTTCCACTGCTGCATGACAGCTAGGATTGCTTAAAAAATAAATCCAACCATATTGACTGTGAAAGAAGGCCAGTTACAACAATATACATTTTGAAAATTAGTTTACACACAATCATTCCACATTGACTTCAGCTAGTGATAAAAATGGTCCTGCTACGAATATTACGTACGCTTACTCAAGCCTATGTTTACAGTAATACGATAAGCTTCGCACAACATCATTTAAGCAAACAAAAGTAATAATTGTGTTACCTAAAAGGTACAGCAGAAACTGTATTCTGTAACATGGAAGGGTTATTCTTGAGCTAACAACTCAGAATAGTTTTATACCTTGAACTCTTCTTACAACTTAGTAAGTTGAATCGTATTTCAAGAAAAAATCACACACACACGGCTACACCAATTGGCCAATTACCCCTTGGTAAGGTAATGAAAGAGGACTCAAATTTGGTTGTATAATTAACGCCTACCAATGGCTTCTTTCAATGCTGAGAACAATGTTTCATTTGCTTTAACCAAGCGCTTTGCAACTAACCAGATTTAGTGTAAGGCAAGAAACAATTTCAAAAATTACACTTCAAATGTAAAAGGCAACGAATTAAAAGTTAAAGATAATATTGATTTATTGGTCCGTAGGATGATCTACCCAAAAAACTAATTCATCCTTGCTTTGAACAATGCACGCCAACGTACTACCGAATTTCCCATATTGAGTTACTCCCAGGTTTTGTTTGGCGATGAAAGCCTCCTTACTTGCATATCTCTCGCAACGGTTGTCGTCCTGCACTCCAAAATTCACTCCTTGTGCCCAGTGGTCGCGATAAGAAATGAAGTGGACGGGTAAATGGACAGTCAACCGAAGTTGGAAGTGCGTGTTAAATATTTGCATAGCACACATCCTCCTCCACATGGTCTTCTCCTGTTTCCACCAAACCATATTTACAGTGGGACCCGCTGCAAGGAACTAAGAAGGAAGAATTGACATTCACTTCATTCAGGTAGTGGCTTTTGAAGATGGCTGCTGCTGAGGATGATGACGTCACTTTCAGTTCAGTCTCTTCGTGGTTGTGGCACTCTTGAGAGAAAAAGGGAATGTGAGAAGGTTGAGGATTTTGACATCACCGCCACGCCCACTTAATCTCTCCTAAGAAACAGGTGACTTCATAACTGGTGGCTAACTCACGTGATTCTTACTGTGTGGAGCACGACCGAAATGTCTAAATGCTCAGATGAGTCTACCCGACTTGCAACAAAAAGTCTTTCAGAGATGAGAAAGGGCAGTTTGGGTAAATATCCAGCATCAATTTCTCCAGTGTTTGAGGATGTAAATATTTATATTGTCCACCCATAAAACAGTGTTTACGAATGTTTTTATTTAGTTTAGTTTATTGACTTTCAACCTTCAGTGTTTATTCTCATCCAAATTTGTATGCGTACAATTTATATTTCACTCAAGATTGTGTAGAGCGTTTTCGTGCCTCTTCATGACAAATAAGTAGTACCGTAGTGATTAACCTATGACCAAAAACCTTCAGCAAACAAGGAATAACAAACAAGTTATGTTTCGTTTTACTAAGTTCACATACTGTCCCTCAAGTTGAGGTTGTCGAGGTGAATTCTGATTGGGTGACGTTCGTCGTATTTCTCCTTGGCCAACTGAAGGGCCGTCCTTCCCTCTCCGTTCCTCCAGGAAAGGAGTCCAGGCCACGCGCGTCGCTTCACCTCCTTCAGTTGCCCCAGTTGGATTGCAGAGTGTAGCAGCGAGCCAAGCGAACAAATAGTTGAGACAGGACAAACAATCAACTCCCTATATCTATTCCTATATTCTACGTTCGAACGGATTGCGTTCCATGTTTCTGCTGTGAGTTTTGATTTGGTCCACTCCACCCCGTACAGATTGAGGAGGACGTGGACGAGGGGGGCGGCCACAAAGTGGGGGAAAATTGTAAGGTGTCTCTTCTGTATCCCAGGAAGGAGGGTTTCTCTGTTGAGGATAGTGAAGAGCGCCTCCCACTCCCCCTCCGTCACGAAGTGGAAGTGGGTTGCAATTTCACCCATACTGTCGATATTCTTTGGTCGGAAATATTCCCTCAGGATCTCTTGGAATTGGTGGAGGAGGTGAGTCCAGTGGGGGTTTCCTCGGAGGGCGTTTGAGATCTCCACAGGGAGTCTCCTCACAAGAGTCCATTCATCAGCCTGCACTTCCACTCCATCGCGCATCTTCATCCAGTCGCATTTGAGTCCGAAGACGGAGAAGTAGAAGGAGAGAAGGTTCCTAACCGCACACGGGTTGACGTGTTCCCTCCGATACTCCGGTTGGAACCTCATCCTCCACCCCCAGAGGACGTGTTCACTCGTAAGGACCGCCTTCAGCAGCATCTCCAATTTGTTGTCCTCGTCGTTTAGTCGACAGATTTGCTGGAGGGTGGCGGGGATGTCGCAGCATGGCATAAACTGAATCACGTCACGAAGGATGATTTCCCACGTCTTCATCTCCGTATTTGTTACTGTTGTCGGTTGTTTTTGGGCTGTGCGTTCTTCGCGGAGGAAGGCGGTGAGGATGGGGAATAAAGAGGAATATTCGTTGTCATGTGAACGGAGGGAGGAGAGGATGACGAGCGAGCGAAGGACAGCCATCAGATGAGACTCATAAATCAGTAGGTGTTGGTTCTGCTGGATGAGGTTTGTGAGGTTTGTGTGGTGGATGTTGCCATAGTAACGGAGGAGGAAGGGGAGTCCTTCGAGGTACTTAAGATTAAGGGAGTCACTCAAGTGGAGACCCCGTGTGACCCAGTTCATGACCTTCACTCGCAGGTCCTCAGCTCCACTCGCCTCTTCCTAAATGAACAATGTGATAAGGAGGATGGCTGACAAATAAGTTTACTACGAGGAGACTCACCTTCTCTACTGAATGCTTACGACGACACAACCCCACCCTCCGTCGGACCTCATCTTCCAGATTCCAAAGGAGCTCCCACGACGTTCGCCCCATCCTCCCTCCCCACCTCCCTCACCAGGTCATCCCACAGGCAGTCCAGTGCAAACGCACACCCTCTCTTCGACTCAAAGACCGTCTTTCCTTTCGCAGCCCCGAACTTCCCCCTGAACTCTGCCAGCTGCTTCCCTCGAGGAAGGAACTCCTCCCCGAGGGCCACGCCCACCCCCAGTGGCTGCTCCCCAATGACGTCACTCACTCTCGTCTCATTGCTGCTGACTAGTGCGGAGATTTCTTCCTGGGACAAAGTTGAGACCAACTTGCACGCCGACTCTCTGTCTTTGATAACAACGCGCAAATCTACATCGTCCATCTGCAAGAAGAGCGTTTTCAATTGACTCCTCCCCCCGGATAGCAGGCCCTCCACCCACTCCCACTTGCTCCTCCCACTTCCTTGCTTCTGAAATTCTGCGGCGACGGAGAGGATTCTGTGGTCGCAGGAGTTCACTGCCACGCCCACCTCCTCTTCACTCAGAAGCTCCTGTCCTTCGAAGTGGAGTTCAATGGCAACCATTAGCCTCGCGGTTGCTTGTGGGACTTCATTTGCCACTTTTGGGGGATAACGAGGGGTGGATGTGGAGATTTGACTAATCTTGAGTAACTCTTCCCTCGTCCACTCTCTGTTCGCACTCATCCAATCAAACAACTTCCTGAAGGCGTATCTGCTCTCTTGATGAAAGAGAACTCGGTGCGCCTCCCACAGGTCGTTAGGGTCACCCTGAACGAAGCTCAGAAGGACATCGCGCACAAAAGCAGGGAACGGGAAAAAGTTGTAACGTAACGCAAACTCAGAAATGAGGTTCATTGGGTCGATGTGGTTTGTGGTTAAAAGAAGCCACTTGGGTGAGAGGGAAAATGATGCGGGTGATGCTCCCACCACGAAGGACTGCACGTTGTCTAGCCTATTTGGTATGTAGATGCATTGGAAGAGAGTGTCTCTCACAACTTGAGGAGCTGAATCTTCCTGAGTGAGAAGTCTGGCGTAGAAAAACTCTGCGAAGCTCCGGTGCTTGAAGACGAGTTGATTTCCACTCCCTACGACGAGGAGGCCGAGGCTGAGGAGTTCGTCTCTTGTTATCCCAGAGGGCTCCTCCTGGGCTAATAAACCACTTCCTTCGCACTCTCTGAAGATGCGCCTTTGTGGGCAGTACTGATTTCCATAGCCTTCGCTGTCACTGTCTTCAGTGTACTCATATTCGTTGATGAGTTCTCTAATGGCAGCGCGGCAGTAATGAGGAAGGTTCCTGTCGAATAGCCCCTGCAGGTGCCTCTCCGTGAAGTTGTCTTCCGCTCTCATTCCCTCCTTCTCCACCAACTGCAGTTTGTGCTTCGACTCCACATACTTCGTGTACAACTTAAAAATGTTCAAATCATCTGCTCCGGAGAAAGTTTTTTCGTCAGATTTTATGACCTCAACGAACATGGAGAGCATTAGAGGGTTGCTCAGCAGATCTGCAACAGAGTTTGCCAGGTTATTCCGAAACTCACTCAATTGTTCGTCCGACACTCCCAAGACTGACTTCATGTACTCATCTTGTTCTACTTCTGTCAGTGGGAGGAGCGAGTATGACTTCAACTGGAACTCCTTCTGCACCACTTCTCTGAGATGCGGTCGGGTTGTAAGCACCACACGAAGGTTTTTACCCAAAGTTGGTTCGCTCGCAGAAGTGAATATGCGGAGGAGGTTAATCATCGTGTCTTTGTGTTTCGGGCAAACTTCGTCTAGACCGTCGAGGAGCACAAACACACGAACGCCTACAGTGGAAAGAATGTTCGCTGGAATGAATGGAGCGAGTTTGAGGAGAACACTCGACGCATTTTCACTCGTAGATAAGGTTGCTAGTGTCCTCTGAACGTCGTTGAGGTTGACACGAAGGATCACTCGGTTGAAGGGGACTTTCTTTCTGAGTTTGCTTTCGAGGTCGCTGATTTCGGATGACTTGCCCATCCCGGGAGAGTCCACGATCAGCACCACCGACGACTCTTCAATTATTTCTTCCAATCTCCGCAGCTGAACTGGAGTAGGGAGGAGTCCATTGAATCTGAAGTGAGGACTTCTTATTACACTTCTCTGAACGTATTTCAAAGGCAGGCGTGGTTTTCTGGGGTTCCACCAAACAATTCCGTTCTTGAGACAATCCTCAAAGTGCTTCACAAGAGGAACTACTTCCTTCCTCTGCAACCCCAAACTCAAACTAAACTTTCCATCTATGTCCTTTCTGAACATCGCGCTGTTGCCTTCTCCCCTGACAATCTGAATTAGTCTGTTTGCCTTTACTTCGTCTCCATTGGACAATCCTTCATAACAACCACTTTGGCTCTTATTTATTTGGTCCCTTAACAGCTGAACTTGGTCGTTAGTCAAAAACACGTCTGCTCCAGCACTGGTGAAGACTTGGAGGGCCAAGTGGTTTCCTGTGTCTCTTAGGATGGTCTTAAAGTCTTCAAACTGACTCTGACTCCACTTGTTCGCTATTCTTGTGTACAGCAACGCTGCTCGTCTGATATTCGGAGTGCCATCGCTCTGCAAGGAGAAAAGTTAATCCCTTGCATGAGGTAAATAAAATAAACTTTTTACCAGGAGTTCCATTTCCTCCTTGTCGACGAGTCCCTTCGATAAGAGATTCAAGACGAATTCGATCCCGATAACCGTTGAATTAGTGAGCACAAGCAAGTTGGAGTCAACGAATTCCCTTCTGTCGTCTTCGTCACCCATCTTTGACCTCCAGATTTAATCCTTACGTCTCAAAGAAGTTGTTGTAGTGCAACAGCTAACCAACGGCCAGTACCAATTCGTTCCTCTTTTGACCGCTTACCACCACTCTCCCAAAAAAAAGATGTCTATGCACAGAGATATAGAGGTGTCTGTAAGTATCGAACTTTTGGCTTACTTTAAAATAAGACTTACATCTGATAAGATTAGACCCAAAGAGCACCAAATGATGACCTCACTCCTTATGATTCCCGCAGTAGTCGGTCGTTTATTACTTGAATAGAGTAGTATTAAACTAATATTAAGCAGAGAAACTAACTGTTTATTTCTATTGTATTATGGAGGAACAAACGTGAACAGAATATTTCAGTTGTATGAATAATCAACTGACAGAAGGATATTTTTCTCGATGGACGACCTAAGTAAAATTGCAGAGTAGAATGTCCCACTTTGTTTTTTATTCCCCACATTCAACGAAAACTGATATGATACACAATCAGCTTATTCCACGAATAGGACTTGGTCTCACAACCAACCGGATGTTTAAAGTGAAGAAACCAAACTGTGGTTAGGCAACCCGACTGCTTCGTATTGTGTCCTTATCTCATTCCACAAAAACTGCCAATAGTTACAATTGGCAGGGTTCGAAATTAAATCCTAAAAGTCAACTACGTTAAAGGCTTCTATAGGTTTCTACTCGAAACTTAAATTTTCGAATGAAGTAACTCGAACTGCAATGGATTCTGGAAAGCTCAGGGAAAGAAGGGCGAGTTGAGTGAGAATTTCGATGGAAAGTCTCATTTTTTAACAAGTTTAAGTACTGTAGATGTATGTATCGGTAGTAGTGAGATCATTAAAAAACTTGAGCAGTGGATTAAATACGAAACCTTTTCATGCACAACATAATAACTCCAAGAAACGAAACAAAAACTGGTGGTGTGGAATTCCTTGGAACGATAATGTGACATTAACAAACCACAGAAATGTGTGCTCAAGTAATGAGTATTCAGGAGTGACGTTTTTAAGTCATTAGTGCCTTTGAAAGTAATCCCCAGAATATACTAATAATGCTACAGAACGAAAGCTCGAAGTGTTTAACAAATGAATCAAGCCCTATAAGCCGTGAAAGATGCCCAGTTGCAACAATATTCTACATTCTGAAATAAACCGGGGTAAACCGGATGTAAACAAGAAGTGGAACCAACTGCTATTTTAAACTTACTTTCCCTAAAGTCACTTTTTCCATCTATTTACTTTCCCTAACTGTTTTCCCCAAGTCATCAGCTTTTCAACGATACGCTTTTCACGTGAATAAATTTTCGCTGCTTGGACAAGGGCCCGGTGAGAGTAATAACACGTAAACCTCTTTGCATGGCTGAGCCAAAAATTGTGTGACAGACGCCAAACACCCTTGAATAAGCACAAAACACGCTCTCCTGTGTGACCGGTTTGAACTAGCGATCTGAAAATTAATAGTGATTGCATCCAGACTGTCATAAGTAAAATCCAGCAAATAGAATTTGAAAAAGGCTTTTCGTTTTGGAGATTAACGCAGTTGATTTGAGTTAAATCTCATTAAACCCATAGTTTTCAAAAGGTCGCCATTTTTGACCTGAAGGCCACAGCGCCCTTTTGATGGATGATTTGTGATCTCCAGGTCAAGGGATTTCCAAGGATACCCAACACGCTGGGTTAGCTGTAGAAAACATGGTTGACCTTTGACCTCGACCCTGAAGGGAGAGACCTAGTGACCTGAAATTCAATAGTGATAGTGTCCAGACTATGATAAGTAAGTTCCCACACACACCTACACTCACACACACGCACAGACAGCACATTCCCATAAAGGAGTTGACACTCCTTAATAAGTGGACGTAATAGTTGCAACAGAAAACCTCCTTGGATAGTAATTGAAGTCAACATGGAATGATTATGCATTTTATTTAACACTCATTATTGAGAAGTGGAACACTTCTTTGTGGGAATGCTCTGTCTGCCTGTCGTGTAGCGAAAAATTGTTATCCCAGAAGGGGTCAACTTTTTCAAATTCTGTTTTCACAGGATTAAACTTGATACCCCCTGCTGCTTCAAGTTTGTTTTTTTAATCTGTAGGTCATTCCTTTCAGGGTCAAAGGTCACAGGTCATCACATTTTTAAACATCAGCCTCCAGCATGTGGGATATCGTTGGAAAGGTTGACCTGCAGATCCCGAATCACCCATATATCAGGGTGCTGTGACTTCCAGGTCAAAAGCTGTGACATTTTGAAATTTTGGGGTGAAGTGAGATTTCACTCAAGTAGGGTTTAGCATCTTTATTTTAAGCATGCTTAAACAAGGCTTACGTAGATAATTGGTTGTTTATTTTGTATTTGTGATAGTTAAAAAACGAGCAAACAGTTCAAACTCGAGTAATTATGCCAATAGTTTGCAGCAGCGTATTATTTGTTGAATTATGTATTTATCGAAAAGTAATTGTGTTTTGCCATGAGAGCTGAGATTAATATAATTAGAAAATAAACTAATAGACCTTAAAATTATAACTGTAGAGTGTGTAGCAATATTTCAGGTTTTTTCCCCATGAAATTAAAAAACCTACACCAAGCAGATTCTCGAAGCCCAGGTAGTCGTTTTTAGAACATATGAAAATCAGTTTTATATGTGCTTATTAGGACCAAAAGTCTTCGAAAAGACACCTTAGTGACCCTAATTCGATCATTAGTATTAATTTTGAAGATTAAGTACCTGTTGTTATGAGAGGTATATTATGTGATCTGCACATTGGTGATGCAATATCTAGTCATGCGTGAGATTCGTGAGTGATAATGTCAGTTGAAGAAAATCATCTAATTTGCCACTAAGGCTTAATCTGTCATAGCGAGCACATACATTAAGCTAGGACCTTCAAATTTTGATAGACACAATAAACAATACTGAGGGGGTCTGATACAAATTTTGAACTTAATCGGCCAAAAAATGGTCAAACTAAGCCATGAACAAATCTTATTGCATCCGTTGGAAACACACTTAATGTGGGTTTCAAGGGTCGTTGCAGCTTCTGATGGTTTCTTTTTGCTTTCTGATAGTGTACAATGAGAACGTTTCTAAAATACGAAAAATTCGGAAAGATTACTGCAACTGGTCAATAGTTGAATCAAATTAACCAATTCACGAAAATTCGTTTTTAAGGACTTAATCACTAGTGACTTAATCATCACAAACCAATTTTGACACCGATTAATGCAATGAAATCACTTATGCAAGAATGACGCAAAATTTCACGTTTGTAGCTCCAGCAGTTTTTGAGCAATCCTGGACACATCCGGACGGACGGAACGACGGACAGACGCACACCTTACGTACTCCTATAAGCCCAATATTACCTGGGCTAAAACAGAACACTTAAAAGTTGACGTTTATAACGAAGCACATTCACTGGTCAAGTCATATTAATTGTCACTCCTTGTCAAAATTAAAAGTATCGTTACAACGCAAATGGCCTTCAATAGTTCCTACAGTTAAATATCTGTACTGTAAAAGGAAGTTTTGATTTTCATCCTTATGATAAAAATTGAACTCAACTTGTCTCTTGTCTCGTCGAGTTGGCCAACCTAAAATTCTGCGCCCCGAAATTTGTAGTCTATAGAATCTATACAGCCCTTAATTGCACATTTCGTTCAATAATATGGCATGGGGATATTAACTGCTTGTTAAATATTTTTCCGCGTATATCTAACCTTGTAATCGTAAACTAAAAATTCTACGATTGGCACAGTATCAAGGAATTGATCAGTTCAACAAATTACGCCAGTTGAACATGAAATAGTTTTTCTTACTAATCTTCTGTTTCTAAGCAGGGTTGAAGATATCCTCGTCTGAAAATTTCAGGTGTATTTAGACCAAATACAGCAATTAATGAACTTAATCGGAACAAAAGTCAGCTCTCCATTCGCTCCTAAAATAAACAAACAATAGAAACATGAGCAATCCTTCGAATGTCATTGAAATTAATGTTTAGTATATGTACAAGCAAACTACATTCTACCCGAATTAGAAAGAATTAGTTTAGTATTGCATTTTTACAAAAACACAAAAACTCAAGGTGAACTTGGTTGTACCTGCAGTGGTTTCTTTAAATGGCGTTCTTTACCTATGTGCGTTAAGACAAATCTTTCAAATTAAGATGTTGACATTGTATTGGAGAGAATTTACCACGCAAGCAGAACCATCGGCTTTTTTCTTTTGTTCCCCGTATGAGATACCTTCGGGTGATGTTTCAGTACGTTTTATTAGGTCAGCAAGGTACCATAAGTTCTTCCGCCTGGTCTTCATCTATCTTAAATTCAAAGCTTGTGTGATTTGGGCTTCACACTTTACTGCAATGTACAGAAAGGAAGAAGCAAAAGTTCTTTTCTTCTCGATTGGAGTCGCAAAATTCTACTCAGAGTTGTGCATAGTTTCATTGCCTAATTACGTGAAGCATGTAGCTGCAGATTAAAGCCAGAATCAAATGGGAAAATAGAAGTGTTCCTGTTGCAGGTACGGTAAACATTCAATTATCCCCTATGTTGTTACATAATTTAAAATCTAGAAATTCACCTTGTTTTAATACGGCCTTGAACTTATGGATGAATGGTATGGAGAAATGTCCCTGGACAACGTTGTATCTCAGGATGGTTATTTGCAACTTCGCAGGTCTGCCTGCTGGATTGTTTTTTCTGGCAGTTTATTCAGGAAACCGACCACCATTTCTGAGCTACTTAATACTTCATGGTATATCCATAAACGCTGAGGAATTGACAATGTACATGGCAGTTTTAGTTTGGATCGTTAGAATATTGAGTGGAGTCAGTATGAGCATCAATTTTGTATTTGCTTTACTTCGAGCTTTACTTCATCACAACGAGACCTTCTTACATGTTGTTTCGACAACTTCGAGTTTAAAGATGTTGCTGAAAAGGTTACGAAAGAGAAACGAAGTATTGCAGGTGTTGGGTTCATACAAGGAACTGCAGATTTTGACAACATACTTCAACTTGTGTTGCCGAAACTACTGCATATTGACTGGTATTGTCGTCTCCTGCTCGGTAAATATTGCGATTATTGTTTCGTTCATTACTTTGTACTATTCACACTCTGGTAAAGAAAGCTTAGTTTTGGCCTTGTTGGTAATTATAAATTACTCTACTGTGCATGTGTGTTTGCGCTTAGCCTCAGTTGTCCACACTGTGTCGTCAAAATTAAAAGCTAACCTCAAAGGTTGTTTGAATCGCAGAGACGGCTTTGCAAGTCACTGCATTTATTCTCTTACGCCTCTGAAGATAATGATTGGCAACTCAAATTTCGTGGAAAAACTAACGCCATTAGCAATTGCTTCTTTCATTATTGAGAACTCCACTTCATTAGCTCTAGCTGTTCACTATGCAAGTATCTAGAAAAAATTTAATTCCAGTAATAAACCAAAATTATTCAAAAACAAAAACCAGACAAGTTCGAAATTCTTGAAGTAATCTGATGGAAAGTATTTTAGAATATTATTCCGTCAAAAAATTCACCCAAGCAGCAAATTCCTCATCAGCTTTGAAAAGCAAATTGTACAATCATACAAATTCCCAATATTCCATAACTGTTCGTATACGGGATGAGTAACTTTGACACCTGTGAAAGGTTCCTGTGAAATTAGCTGCCATGAATCTGGACCTTTGCCATTAAACTCCCACCACACCTATCTTTGACATTTATCCCTCACCTGCATGGTTTTAAAACTTCTGGCACCATGACTAGTGTGATTAAGGTAAAACTGCAAACCTTTAAATTTCTTTTTTAGGAAGTAAAAATTACAACTGCTTGATTATAAAATTGTTAGTATCATTATCATAATTATGTTAGCTTTACTGATGAACCTTGATGCATACGACTGGAATTTTTCATCGTAATATTTGGTGGTTTTGTGTTTATCTTCGTATCAAAATGCACAAGCCTACAATTTCTATCTACCTCATGATTCTGTTGATCGTTTGTTTCTATCGATCCACGACGGATACGTATCGCATATCGTAGTGACAGATCTTTCTGACTACTTTCATAGTGAAAGACACCGGCAATCAACGAATGAATAGCAGGCCAATTACGGTCGCTGCGTTCTTTACATTATTTTTAGCATCGAATTGGATTCAAAATAATAAATACTTGATAATTCTAACCCTAAATCCTAAACTGAACAATATTGAAAGTTTTGGAATATAAGCCCATAAGCTCAAACTAGGGGCGGCTGTATTGAATGTTTGTCTGTCAATCAATGTATAACTGCACCTTTTTAAGGGTAATTTGGTGTCTGGTTAGTCTACTTTACTATTATTATCCGGAAGTATGTATTAAAAACTTTGTTATTGACAATCAACGTAAAATTGTTAATAATTTCCGAATAAATTTGATGTAGTTTTTGAAGGGATTTACAGAAATTATTGACACAATTGTCTCTGTTCCGTTTGTGTTCCTGTTTGTCAAATCCACGGTGCCAAATTGAAAGAATCATTAAAGTGGCAGTACCTGCTTATTAAAATTCCTACAGCTTATTATCGATAATACACTTCAGTTAGGATTTCCTTGTCCAAGAAATGAATTAAATGTCTTTTGTTGGTTGACACGTCGAGTTTTTAATCCTAGGATTCATAACAGCTATCACTATCTCGTCTGTTATACAAGACAATTAATTGCATGATTGTCTCCTTCCTGGTTCTGAAATACAGATTTGAGGAACAGTCGCTGAAGGGTCGTGTTCTTTTGGGAAGGTTACCGACAATGACATTGATGAGACCACATTTGGGAAACGAAAAGCACCCAACTGAACATCATGCC
>JAQGAC010001585.1:0-13287 GCA_034696585.1 Isotomurus maculatus | reverse complement strand
TGACCGATATCAATAGCTTATCCGTACACGTGTAATCTGCCGCAAAACAAGTAGAGTGTTTTGTTGAAACATTGGTCAATAGTGGGTTATTCCTTACGAATCCAAACATGCCAAGCTATCTCGCTTGCTGGGGATAGGTCGCGAACCGTAAAAATTAACAGTACAACCTGCAATTTAATGGTTTTTGGCCTTATGGACTTCAGCACATATAGTGCAAAAATATTTGCGATCTAAACACGACTTAAATTGTTTGCATATGATTCTGTTTTCAGTTCCAGTGTTGAAAAATAAATTAAAGTCCTCTCGCATGTTGAAGATACATAATCAATACTTACTACTTGCCTCTTTGCTGAACTTGTATATGGATGGCCAAGGTTGCGATTAAAGTTCAGGGTCTTATAAAAGCTCGGGGTTAGTTTGCCGCTGGTGAGTTCATGTGCGCAAACAATTGGAATAACTACTGCATTATATTAGTATTATTCATGTATCTATTCCGACCTTTTAGAACCGTTGACACTTTCTCTGGGTCAAAAGAGACACTGCAGCGCTTAGTGTTCCATAGTAAAAATATTTGTTAGGACCTAACCTATATGCAAACAACTGTTCAGCAGATTTCAGTGGAGCCAAAATACCCAGAAGGACTGCCTGTGCCTTACATTTTCTGTGACAACTTTGAAGGGCATCACAATTCTAAAGATACCTGGCTGGTATTCATTGCATGTGAGCGCAAGCCTGTGATAGAAGAGTAAATATCCAGCCTTTAAAGCAAACCAGTGGTTCAGAATGTTATTAATTGATTCCCTTTGCAAATAAAAATTCCTTTCTTTGTGTGGCTGTGTTACAAGAAATGACAGGGTGACAATAATAGTGCCTTTGGTTTTATGCCAATAAATGTTTCCATTCATGTTTGGTGCTTTTATTCTTATACTTGGGACAGTAAAATGATGAGTATCTGTTTAATTTTAAGAATTATATTGACAGAATCATGAAACGTTTTCAATTCAAATAGAGTTTTTAGTACAAGGTAAGCATTGAGACAGTGTTTTCCAAAGACTGGGGAAAATGAGACGATTAAAAATGCGCGAAACCTATCGCTCAAACATGAGAAAACCAGCACCGATAAAAATCAACACTAATTCCCTTCTCAATTGAAACAAATTTTATTTATATCCATTATTAAACACAAGAGCTACAAAAAGGGAAAACAAAAAGTGTAACTACTGTGCAAGTTGTTTTATTACATCCTATTGATTTATTGTGGAAATCCTAACTGTTTCATTGAAGTGAACACCGGTTGAGTTTCATTGATTGGTTCACACATTTTTACAATACGATTGGAAGTTAAATTCCATTTTCCAATTAAATTCGCGACCTTTTAAGTAAGAGTACAGAAATTGAACCACCATGACATTCATGTGTTATTTCTGCAAGAGCTTCACTGGCCGCTTCTCAAAGATGGAGAATCATTTGTTGTATCAACATACAAATGAACGTCCTTTCCTGTGCAAGTTCAAGTGTGGAGAATTCCCAAGACCAGACATTCTGATGAGGCACTACAAGAAAGTACACCCAAACGTTAAGATAAATAAACAAGTACCATGTCCATCCTCAAGCAAATGTTATTTCTGCAGACGAAAAAACGTGCGTAGACCTGAAAATCACATTCGTTCACATACTCTTGAGTGTCCAATAAAATGTAAGTTCACTGGTTGTGAGAGAAGATTTGCATCCAACAATGGAATCTTCAAGCATTTACGAGTGTGTTCAATGAATCCGGAATTTCAATTGGTTCAAGCTCAAAAGCCAAAACTTTCGTGTTACTTCTGCAGACAAAGTTTCAGGACACAAGTTGGCCTTTGCATTCACCTGCGGAGACACACAAACGAAACTCCACACAAGTGTCTTGTTTGTAAATTAAAATTCGTCAGTTCTGAAACCTTGAAGCATCACACCTTGTGGGCCCACAACCGCAAAGCTTGTTTTAAATGCAATTTTTGTGATGTGGTGAGGGTTACGAGACACAGTTTGAACAATCACATACGTTACATTCACTCAAGAGACATGGAACAAACGCAATGCTACTTTTGTCCGAAGAAGATGTCACGTCTGGATTTTGTACATATGTCCCAACACACAGGAGAGTATCCATTCTTCTGTAAATACTGTTCAGCACAGTTCCGAAGGAGCTCTTCGCTAAGCCTACACTATGATAAGAAACACAAAGGATTCAAGAATATCTGCCGGCTATGAGGATAAAAACTAAGATTATTAGTCCGTAGTGAAATAACTCAGAATGGTTTACATTTGTGATTAAATGAGCTGTATTTGTAGTTGCTGTAACCTAAAAAGTAAATTTAGTTGTTAAATTTCTAGACAAGAGTTCCAAGTAGTTTACAATGTGTGTTATTGGTTGACTTACTGTTTTTAAGGTCACAAAATACTCAGAGAATTCAATATTGCCTTCAGTGAACAATATTTCGGGTTTAAAGTGTTGGAGGAACTTAATTTAGTGTATTTTACACTTCGCCAATAAATAAGAATGTAGTTCACTTAATCCAAGAGACTTGCGACATAAAACTTGCAGCAAGCAAGGTACTATTTCAAAGGACTTAACATTAGACTTCAGTTATCTAATCTATGAATTTTATTCCCTGCACATAATTTGATGAATGGAAATGAAGTAATCCACTGATCTTAAAATCAACTCAATAGTTGAAGACACAGCCCGGCATCCCTTCCATGCTAAAAAAGAATGGAGGATTACCATTCATGTACTCCTGAGATTGAACACCAAAGCAAATTCATTAGACACCAGATGAATTCGTCAGCACTTGCGTTTTGTCCCTTAAATCTAAATACGAAGTTGTTGATTTCAAAAAGCGACATTATTCGTGTTGATTCTGAGGAAAACGTCACGCACACCAGAAACCATTATTTTTTATTTAGCAAAGCAAGCAACCACTGAGTTGAGTCCACAGTGCTTAATGTCAATTGTTTGCATGCATTTCATCATCTTCCGTTATCAATGCATCAGTTGGACCTCTTTCGTTCTCTGTATGAATGTCATTCGTAGGCTTTCAGAATTCACATCACAACAGTCATGGAAGTATTCACCTTGGATCAAGATTCCTATGCCAAAACGTATCGTGAGTCCCCAATTTAAGTCTGTTTTTACGAGGCTCAGGCTATAAAAGTCAAACATTTTAACCAACATATGAAACTGAATGAAGACACCAATATACGTATACGTATAGACTTACACGCATTCAGGTCTAGGCTTATCTTTAGATTCCACGGGTTGTAATAATTTTCGCTTGCATCAACTGAGTTAAAAGTCCAATTTCACTCGAAGCGGTCTTCCCCGCGTTTGAGTGAGTGTTGAATCCTTATGGATTTCATGATCAGGTGGAGCAGATAATAATTGTAGTAGGTGAGGCACTTCACTTAAGATTAGGTTAGGTCATTACAGGAGGAGACTGATGGGACTGAGAATAGAAAGAATCCCATGTGCTCAAATCAAGAGTTCTGCAACTCCACAATAATCTATGGAATGCAGAAATATTGCTCTTTTTTTGAACTTTTCTGTGCTGTAACACAAAACATCATACAACATGCACGAAACTTGAGTCTCTAACCAAAGGTAACTTATTAGTAATTTCTACGAAGTTTTTAAGTTCAGACACAATTACTATGAAGGCGGGATGAAATATTTCTGCATTTTTCATTAAGTTGTATAATTCACGTATTCTCCTTTATCTTAATCATCAATTCATAGTCTACGTTTGATAGATTGCTATTTTTCATAATCTTTACACAGGAAATTTTGTTTTAATTTTGTGTTTTGACGCTTCTATCGGACTTTTCTTCGCATTACATTTTACTTACTTTGAGTAAGAGAGCAATATTTCGCAACTCAAGCACCTTGCTCAGGTAAACAGAGGTGAATATTTGAGGTATGATGATGGTGATGATACCAAAACATATTAAAGCATTTCGACATCATACAAGTCAGTATATGATTAATATTATACGTCCAAAATGTCCGCCAGAGATTGGAATATATGCTTAAACGAATCATAGAGTTATGATCGACTTACGAAAGAGCTTAAGGTTTCCTAATCTATACCTCCGTTTTAGCCTAGTCAATTTGGGCTTAAATAGGATTAGTTTGATATCCGTCTTTCACGTCTGTACCCACGATATCTTTGGAACAGAGACACATGGAGCGATGAAACTTTGCATACTGACTGTAGACACTAAAACTAAGGCTGTATCAAATTTTGGGTCTAATCGAGCCACCAGGTGACCGGTAGGGGTCAATATGGTGTGACCCCAAGGGCGATTCGCTTCCAATTAAACAATTAGTATAGTTGCAGCAAAGAATTCAATTTAGATTCTGGGAATATAAATTAAATGGAATATTCTTGACTCATTATGCCCACTTAATTACTGGTGGGGGTCAGCAATGTGAGATTAGTCATAATTTTTGGTTCTTGCTTCATATCGGCCGTGTAAAATTATACTCAGGGTTTAATGTGCGCCTCATGTTTGTTGATCAGAAAGACACTCAGATTATAATCTGCACTCCTTACTTTTTAATATGATTCAGGTTGAAACAGCTCAACCATGATCCTGACTTCAAAAAGCTGAGGGGGGTTCAATGGCGCAGGCCCGGATAACTGAAGTTTTAATTGAACTAATTTAGATCGGAGATCTAATTCGCTTCACTTCCAATTTGCCAGTTAGAATAATTTCATTGATGAATTTCCGTATTTGTGATTTTTCTTTTCTGATCCATTTCTTCTCGGCCGTTTAGAAATTACTATCAGACTATTCCATTTGTTGACAAAGTGTTTTAATCATTGGGCACAACAATATTTTTGTCCCAATTAGATACAGTACACCAAATATCGGTTTCTGATTAAATCGAAGTCATGTGAAACATAAGGGTCACTTTATACTTCACAAATTGTCTGGGCTATAGATACTGCTTGGCATGAAGTTTTTTGGCATTAAAAGCAATTTAATTCAGCTATAAAGCTACTCTTTATTTGATATTGCCTGTGAAAAGGGGAGTAAACAGATTTGAATACTTTTCTATTACTTTATATGATTAAACTAACTCATACATTTTCGGTTAAACCTTACTTGAATTTACCAGTGCTTCGAATGTAATAAACCAAGAATTTTCGAAGGGAAAACTACAATAAATGTATCTTCCAGTCAATCTAACCCTGGGTAATAATAAAATTATCCATAACTCAAGGTTTCTCGTTGCTGAACCATTTGAAGTCAATCCAACATCAAGTTTAGTTATTGAACTCTTGAAAAGCTTCTTACTCACAATAATAGCTTTTTTATAACTGAAAGAAATAGAAAATATTGATTTGTGAAGGGTTAACCTAACGAAAATCAAGTAAATATTACTAAAATTTATTTGAACGACATAATAAAAACCCATCATTGCTAAGGAAGCAGCACAATAGTAAAGAAAAAAATTGAATCCAAAAGTAAAGAAGACGTTGAATTTAAGTCAAAATATTTTCTTCGTTACTTTTAAAGGAAATAAGACCCTTAGATTCAAAGTTAAAGCAAAATTTGCCATTACACAAATAAACTTTCAATTTGAAGGATATCACTATTGTTAATTCAAACTTAGAAAAAACTTCAAACAAGAAAGATGTCTTCGCGGCAATTGTGGAAATCATACGACACTTTAAGTGGTCTTTACAAGTTCATACATAAGCCGATGTGTTGGAATGCAGCGAAACAGAAAATGATTTGCAGGCCTAGCAATGCGTCTACAAAATTGTACTTTGTGATGTTTTGTGTGTTCTGGGGAGCAATGGTACTTCACGTCTTCCTAAATGGATGGAAGTATTTCACTAAAGACCCGGATTTTAATAAGCTCAATAATCTACCTCTGAAAAAGGTTTGGGCCTTTCTAATCGTCAGTATGTGTAATATAACTATGGGAGTAATTTACACTTGCCAGAACCACAAGGAGTCGATGACTTTGTCGTTTAATAATCTAAGAATTCAGGAAGAGACAATAAAAAAACTCTGCAACAACTCATGGAATGATTCATTTTTTGTTAAAGCAATAGGTTGGGGAGCAAGGATTATGGTTTACTACACTTTCATTGGTGCTGTAGTTTTATCGGGATTTTCAGTTTTATATAATTTGGATCCCATCTATGATATTTGGTTCACTGCCACAGAATACTTTTCACGTTCTATTTGGGCTTCTATAATATCGTACACTACCAGATTTGTTTTTTTGTATGTGATGATTTTGTGGTGTGTAGAACTTGTTGCATTTTTTACCCTTTTTGGCGTGGTTTGTGGTGTGATGGGAAATTCAGCTTCCAAATCACTTTTGAAGCTTCTACTATTGACGGGTCAACAGTCTCAACAGCAGAGTTCAATTTTGTTAGCAAGTGTGGCAACTGAACACATCAAACTAATGACATGTTCAAGAATCATGTCCCAAGGTGTAGAGCTTGTTGCATCCTCTATACTTAGTTTCAGTATGTCCTTCATGTTAACATTTGTTTATGTGTTTTTTGGTTTAAATAAGGATATTCATCCAATGATTATAAGCTTCTTTGGAATTTTTTTGTTCGTCGTTGCATTCATTTCCTATGTAGCGCTTTATACGATGGCTGAAGTGTATGAAACATCAGCAATGTTACTTGCTTGCTTCAAAAAATGCTACAAGGATAACAAAATGCTGCGGAAACAAATCACAGCCTGCCAGCCTGTGTGTGTAACTCTTGGAATATTTGGAGGTTATTCGTACAGAATTATAAATATGGGTTTTGTAATGATATATTTCGGGGCGTTTCTGGATTACTCCGTAAGTCTTATCCTTAGTATTAAAGTTCAAGTGTAAAGCAAAAGGGATATCGCGTTTAAACTATTGCACTTGTTTCTTGCTGAAGTGAAAAAGCCAAGAATAAGTAGATCCACAATCTTAAATTGCAAATGTCTTTGTTGCTAGGCAATCAAGCATATGTTTCTTATCAGGTTTGTAATTATGAAATAAAAAAATCAAGTTACAATCTAATGGTATGTACTCGTGAACACACAACAATTCCATGCTACACTTGCATTTGAACCGCCTTTTAACTTTCAAAGTAAATTAGTTGAATTCCTCCCGGAATATTCCTTCTGACAGAGAACAAGAATGAATAAAGGTATGAAGATTTTCAGCGTCTTTTTCCTAACGATGGAAAAGTCTCAGGGGCAAGTCCTGTTCATAGATATACAAAAATAAGTAAATGATATTATGTTAAACAATGTAGATTTTACTCAAGAAATCAATATGGATTTATGGATTGACTTAGTTTTGTGAACATAAGAAAGAGTTTATGCTTTTTACATTAGTCACATTGATCACGAAGCTTTACACGCTAAGGATTTCCCGTTGCTTTCTAGTTAGCCAATTTCATGATTGAAAGCGGAATCCTCAACGTAAAATATTTATCGCGGCAACCTCTAAATTATTGATGCATGAATATTGCAAGGAAGCTTCTCCGCTGAAATCAATAGGGCCAACTTTGATGAACAATTTTGCTATCTTTGAAGTCGAGAAGTTTTAACAAAATGAAGTTTTTCTCGCTTAAAGAATTCAGATTTGGTAATAATTTTTAAAAGTCTAGTCAACACTCGCTTCGTTTTATATTTTAAATATGCTTATATTCAGATTTAATCCGCCAAAATTGTTAACCTTATTCACATTGTAGCCCTTCCCTCACATGACTGTTAAGCATCTTAGCATAAGAATTATCCGTGGGCAATGTCCTCATTCCCTCAACTTCTCAATTATTGGTACCACTATTATCGTCCCGCATTTCATAAAAGTTCCATAATTCCCTATTATGTGTGGAATTCTTGCCTTCTTTGTGCAAGCAATTGGGTGATTTTGTACCAAAATATATTCTATCTCGTAAACGATAGTGTAATTGGCAGTTTTAAATGTTTTTTAGTTAAATTAATTAGAAGAAGTGTCAAAAATAATTAATAAAAACTCAATAAATATTGTTCTGCTGCATGTTCATACTGTACTACTTGTTCTTCTCTATTTTGACTATCCTTGCGATCATTGTTATAATACGGTACGAATAGAAATAGAAAATACCGTCGTCTCTCATTCCTTTCATGCTTTGAAACTTCTTTTTACCTACGGTCAATCTTAAAAGTACGGAATCTCCAACATGGAAATTAGAAACTGGTGAAATGACCTCAGGGAAAAATTCGACAATAGGTAATACGTGACACGGGCAGTATGGTAGCCTGTAGATATCCTGGAAGCAGCTGGAGTAGGACGAGCTATCCTCTCCAGCTGAGATATTGACCATGGCAAACGACGTGAGTGGGAGAGATGAGGATAGCAATAGCAGGCCGGGGTAGCTCAGTTGGAGAGCATCTGACCGGAAATCAGAGGACGTGGGTTCGAGTCCCACTCCCTGCCTGATTTTTGCCTTCCTCCGCTCTCTTCCATACTCACACATTCGTTACATTATAATACAGGGTGTACCACCTCCATTAGTTCAAGTTAACGTAGGAGCTTCGGCGTCTCTTTCTATTCAAGATAGTCCACCACTTTGCAAGGATTGCAATCTACTTATTAGAAATCTATAAAATCTATATTATATGAAATCTATTTTGGAATAAAGGATTTGCTTGGTTTTAGAAGCACAAGAAACGAGATAATGTTTTTTATTAGCCACATGAGTCACGGAAGGTTACCTTCTGGATTTCTCGTTGCTTTTTAGTTAACCAGTGTAATGATTAGAAGCGGAATCCTGAAGCTATAGTGTTTATCGCGGCTTACTAACTCTAAATGATTGATCTATGAATATTGTATAGAAGTATATGTGCTTTAATCAATATGCCCAACTTTCATGAAGGTTTTGCTTTCGTCAGCTCAGGCTGAAGTTAAAAGGGCTTTTATAAACATGAGAAGATTCAGAAACCAAACAACTTGAGTAGCTTTACGAAGTATTGGCTGCTATTTTAAATTTCACACTCAGAAGAAGGAAACACATTCCAGCATAGATTGGCTTGAATAGGCTAATTTTTAGTGTACATTAATTCCTTAACACATTTTCAGTATGTAGTGACCACATTCTGATGGTAGTACCAAATGAAGTGTTTCAAGATGTAAGGAAGTCAGGTTTGGTACAATGATACAACCATTATCATCACACATTTCAGACAAGATACTAAATTAACTACTCTGTGTCGAATTCTCGCCTTCTTTGAAAAGGCTTAAGGCAACATTATCGAATAAGTTTTCACACGTAATGGTATATATCGTGCCTTTCAAGCATCGAATAAATTATTATATAGAAACTCTTTAAGGTTAAACCACCTGAATTATTCATTCAGGTGGCTTAACCTGGCTTCTACCGAGTTTTATGCTACGCAGAGCTATTGCAGTGAGTGTGTCCGATGTTTAAGAACAAGGTGTCATGCATAATAAAACGAAAATATCAGTTTAATATCTTATGCAAATAAACACAATGCACAAGAAAGACGCATTTACTCTGGAGGACATAAAATGTTTGAAACAAACATCGATAGGCTTACTTTGCCAACGACTCTTCAAGCGTAAACAATAATACTTGTCCTTTTTATCGAAAGTTTTGCAACCCCTTAAGTGAGTTGACTTTAGTTAATTATTTAAACAGACGCTGTGTAACCTAATTTTAGCAACTGCTACTACATGTGCTCCAAACAGGTCTAAGGGTTCATAAGCCAAATATTTGAGAAGATTTCATACTGTAATACACAGGTTACTTTATGAATACAAAAAATGTAAAGACCTGTCGTTCAAACCTACATTCAAATTAAAACAATATTTCTTTTTTGAAACTAGAAACGAAACTATTCCTTCTTCATATAAAGTCTAGAAACCCATGTCACATATGGATGAATCAGTTATACTTGATCATTCAGGACCGCATGGATAGCATTCTGGACGTTGTCAAATCATTGAAAAATATATATAACTATACCAGGCTAGTTTTACTTTAAAGACAATAATCCAGCTTTAAGGCAGGTTCAAAATATTTTAGTTTGTTAAAAATATTTTGAAGCCTGTAATTGCTTGTTTGATTATCTTGCAAACAGAAGGATTTCTGAAGATAAATTCCTTGCTGCAACTTTCAACTGCACCAGCCATGTGCCTGTATTGAAACGGGAATCAGACAACGCAAGACACAACATTTACAGACACAAAAATATGCCAGCTTGTGAAATTATACCCTTTGTTTTCTTACTTCAGTTGCACAAATACTCGATGGCTTTGCAGTACTATGGTACTTACGAAAACCCTCATATGTCCAACATAATTGAAATATTCCCACCAGCATGTAACATCGTCGTACTTACCAACACAGTTCACGAGTCGAAAAACTTTCAATCGTTCTCAGTTCCAGCCAGAATTATAAACACCAAAGAAGCTCAAGGAAAAGATATGAGATTTATTACGCACTTATTGACACAAAACTGGGAATCCCACGATGATTATTTTCCGAAAGCGGAACGAAACGTTGAATGCGCAATATTTGTGGTCTATACGAAGATAGTTTTTCCGGTAAAGAACTACGACTTCTGGTGCATGCACATGTGTATTGATTGGCCGAGTGACGAATATCTAAGATCAAAGAAAACCCATCCTTGGCGCAGGATTCTGTTCGAAATGATATACTCCAGAAGAGGATATGCGAACAAATACGTTGTTTCTGTTTCTCCATTCAATATGCATGGCCTCCACTTAGATGGACGTTTTTATTTTGATTTTACCGATTACTATCGAGTTAATTACGCCTTCTTAATTGTGCCCTCACATGAAGTAAAACAAACACTGGTGTGCTACTGGGAAAAATCTGAAGAGCGGGTGGCTGTTTGTCGGATAGTCAAGAATCCAATTCAGTTGATAAAAATACAAAGTATGATAAAGGATCCGAGTGCATGTGACATAAAGAGACCCTGGGTAACAAGGCAGAATTGGTTGCACTTGGATGCAGCTGCTAGAAATGTGGAGTCACCAATTGTTTTAGACAAGAAGGTGGCTCCAGCCGATCTGTTTATTGTTGTGACAGCTCTGTGGCATTTGAATATTTCAGTACCAAAATTATACATGAATGATACTTCGATTCTACCCGACATCAGGCTTGATGAACCGACGTCCCGGGTTGGATTTGTCATGACACAGGGAGATGACGTTATTTTAATGACATGTTACACGAAATTCCGTTTTCCCTCATTTCATATCCACGTTGATTCTTTTACGTTGCAAGTATGGATTGCACTTGCTGTTTTAAATTTACTTTTCATCTCAGTCTTGTTTATATACATCAGCAAGTTCCGAGGGCAAAAGTGGAAGTCCGCAGTCATTGTTTGCTTGAAGGCACTTTTCCACAAATCAGCAGGTGCTCCGAAAATTATTAAAAGCTCTGCAGTCTCTCAACTTCTGAGATTGCCTTGGTTAGGGATTTTTTTAACCTTAATGACGACTTACACAGCACGGTTAAAATCTGACCTCAATTTTCCTGGTAAAACAGAGAGCTTGCACTCATTCAATGATACTATACCGTTGAAATGTTTGTTGGATTCAAATACGATTCAAATGGGCACAAATTTTATTTTTGGAGATATATTTTGGTTCTACGTGGAGAAGGGATTAAGCAGTTTGAAAAATGACAGTGAGAAGGAGAATTCGGACTCGTGGTATTTCAGGAAGTTTGATGCATTCGATCTGCAGAAGGAACTGCAGAAACTGCAAGACCCAAAAAACTGCTTTAGCTTCTTGTCTCGTCCGTACCTTATTCCTCTAGGATCTACGGCAGATCCATATTCCTATCCACTTTACGATAGGGTGACCAGGATTTCTAAGAGCAACTTTATCAGTGACGCCTTTTATTCTTTTAGAAACCGTTACACTCCTAAGTTACTGGAATCTCCTAAACTATATCGTGAGATCAAAAGCATAGACGGGTATGACACAATAGACGTTGATGCACGTACTGAACTCGAACTGGTTGAATGCGGAAAGTCGGTTTTTATGGCTGACAGGCCAACAGTAATACGCGAAATGGAATATCTCAGTAAGAATTATAGAAACACGCAGTTTAAAATCGTAGGTGGAAGAAGGCTAGACAATACCTACTACGGTATTGTTTTTTCATTGTCACTTTCCATGTCCAAGTTTCCCAAGATTATCCTCAGCTTGGTTGAAAGTGGAATTCAGAAAGGGCTGTCTGAAAATCAAATGCAATATAGGTTTAGTAAGAGGAGCCAAGTGACAAGGTTGTTGGGTAAGGCTACACGGCGGGTGTTTGATTCCACCTACCTTAATAGATCAATTCGAAATTTGTTTTATTTTTTGCTGACATTTTGGGTAACTTGTGGGTTTTTCTTCGTCTTAGTATCTATGGTAAAGGCACTGCCCACCAATACAAAACTGGTTTTTATTATCAAAATTTGGTATATGAATATAGAGTCAGTGGTCGTCGCGAAAAGCTTGTCGCTGAATTTTTCTACAATACGATTTCGAATAAGGTGGCTAAGAAATATAATTTCGATATTGCAATTGGAATTATCAAAGAAATTGAAATTAAAGTTTTGGAAATGATTTATTCAGAACTACTTTTTATCTGGCTTTGACAAAGGTTGTTGTCAAAGCAGGCTCTTTGTCTATGGCATAATCAATGAGTGTTTAGTAGGATAACCAGGTTGTGGTAAATTCAGGTTGGTGCAATTGTGTTCGCTTGAAAATAAGGCGAGACATGTTGCATGCGATTTTTCTCCTACAAAAATTTACAACTTTATTGCATCTTTGTATTCAGTGGTTACATTGAAAGTTTTGAACATTCCCGAAATAATAAAAACTTCATTACCGCGAAATTGATTTATCGTTTTGTTTGTTTTGTGGCAACTAATGATCATAATTTACATTTTCATGAATCGTGCTTCTGTTCATTTCAGGGGTTTAAAGTTAAACAATGTTTATCTATAATACAACAACATTTTGTGAAGGCATCGGAAGTTGAAATTGCACATTGCAAGCTTTTTGCTAGTGCTTCTGGTTTAAAATATTCATGCTTATATAATGCCTAAAATTAACTTGCCTTGCTCTTAACCAGTTTTCAAAATGAGCTATATAAATTTAAATTCAAACACAAGTTCCTCTCCAACCATATATCAATGCTGCAAATAAGAGCCTTAGCAATTGGTAGTACAAAGCTTGAATCAATGGTGTTAACATTAGAATGC
>JAQGAC010001584.1:0-13287 GCA_034696585.1 Isotomurus maculatus | reverse complement strand
CAGACTGTCAAATATAATAACCCCGCAGATTCTATCTTTCTCCTCTCTCTCTGCGTATCTCATTGAGTTAATAATAGTCTGTTAGCTTTCTCTCCGGATTTCCTGCAGCAGGAAATGTAAAACACAATCAAAATATCCCAGCGATGATGAACTATCAGTTTCAATTTACAAAGCTCCCTCATTCATCCATACGGCACACAAACCAAATGGCATGAGCGTCATCAGATCCCCACGTCAATTAAGATAAGCAGCCAGGCACACACATACACACACAAGCAGATTTCGGGAGAGGAAACAGAGCAACACAACTCACGAATCAATTAGTGAGGGCATCAAAAGGGCAACTCTCAGAATATAGGATTCATTTAACCCTTAGACGGGCTTTAGGAATGATGGTGAACAACAGTTCATGAGAAAGTAAATCCGAAATATCAAAGGATAAAGGAGACAACAACCCACCTACCATCCAAAACCCAAACGAAAGTATACTATACTTCATATAAGTTGAGGAGACAGATGCTTCTTCATCCCTGTGTCCCAGATTACAACACTACAACGACTTACCTCCCGACCTACCCACCTCACACAAAATACAGGAATCTGTGTACCCAGGATTATTTGACTTTCACAGTAGGAAGCTTTTATTGAAAACATCAACAGCAAATTTAATAAAGATGGGTTTAATCCTTGTACCCTACAGACTACCTTTTCCCCTAAATGAAATTCCGGTTATGACCGACCTTACGTCTTAGCCTTACCACCACACAAACCTGGTATTTCTTTCTGTCTTGAACAAATACCAGTGAACCTGCATTACACACACACACACACACATGAAATATGTTCCCATTCTTCTTCAGTAGTAATGTACCTTCTTCAGAAGGATGAAAAGACTTTTCCTACGTGTACTTCCTTCCTATGAAGTCTTTGTCTAACGACGCATGACTTCCATACTTTCTCCCACACACACCGACTTTCTTAAAAAGTCCTCTTCACATAGAAAAATACACACAGCTGCTGAACCTGCTCTCTCCTCTCTCGTCTGTTATGTTAGCGAAACGTGCCTTTGCAAAAGCTTTTGACTTCCGTTCTCCCATTCTATTTACTTTCCATTTTTAGTGAAATGTCTACAAAACTTGGAGAGTAATATCACGATCGCGTCTTCATGAAAGACAAAGTAGTTCGTTTCGAGAGACTTCAACATGCAAAGTGAGGAGTTGTAACGGTGGGCGTGTGGTTATGGGGGTGGTGGTGTGTATGTGTGTGCATGAATTTAGTCTCCTACTTGACTTTCATAATACCCTTTTTGTACAGTTCATATCTCTCTTCATAATATTTCCGCTATTGCTTCGACACAAGTCGTATAAGGATGTGGAAAGAGAAAGCCAGCAGATGCGGATGTACTCGATATTATACAAACTACCCTTTTATTTTAAGTCAGGCGAAATGTTGGAAGATATGGGAGGAATTTATTCTGCGGGTAGTTTGTGCAAATGCACTGCAGTAGGAAGCAAAGAGAAAGCAATAGGGAGAAAGCAATCCCCACTTCGTTATATACAGATATACGTTCCTTTTACTGTTATGGTGAGTTCCGACTCTCTACTCTGTATATCACTGTGTCTGTGTGTGTGTATGTCTCTCCCAGAGGATTGTATAATTGGGTTATGCATGAGAGAGTCACACAATTCTCGTGGGTTTTGTACGAGCCACAGACTAACATGGGACTGAAAGTTCTTCTTCCTGTTTAACTCTTTACTTTATCCCGAACAATTTCTCTTTTGGGCTGCAATGAGAGATATGCCAGAGGAGAGAGGAGAGAATACGTTCTCTTGTAAAATACTTTTTATTAGGTAGGTATTTTCATTCAAATCCTAAACGAGAAAGTTTTGCATTAGAAACAAATAAAAGCGGTAGTAAACGAGGAGTCAAATCTGTAAAAATAGGAAAGGGAAAGAGTGAAAAACTGGGTCTTGTGTTAAATGGATGAGTGCACTCACAACTTGAAAGTGGTTCATTTTTAGGCTCCTATACCTTCTTCCTCCCTTAATATCTAAGTCACTCTGAGCTTTCACTCCTAAATTGGGACATTTCTCCTCGGTTCAATGAGGAGTGGGAGGTCCCCTTCTGTCTGCATAAGTAAGATTCTTTTCGCCTCGTTTTTTCTCATCGTCTTCTTCTTCCGCGAGACGCTGACTGAAGATGAAGTGAGCAAAAACATTTGGATGGGAAGGAGACTCTCAAGTTTCTTTCGTTACAAATTAAGTATTGAAAGTTGAAACGACTTGGTGGGACTATATGTATATAGCTACGTATATATCTATACATGTATTGTATGTATGTTATTTGAAGAGTTTAAATTCCTCTTTCTCCTCCCTGGCGGAATACTTGGCTCTCTCTTATTTTTCTATTCTATTTGGTGGAAAAGGGTGATGATGGCTGATATATAACGTGTGATGAAATCATGTATGTGTCAGTATAGGTTTATTATACAAAGGTACATGGTAAGTAGGCATAAGAGACAGAAACAGAAGTTCCTTTCTTCGTTGAATTTTGAGACTCCTCAAGGGAAATTTCTTTTTCTCGCACACTCTTTTACGTTCACCTAAATTGCTGTCCTGTGTATTTCAAAGAGGTCCGAATTTACTAACAGAGTTCGGGGTCTCATAAATTCCTTTCGTTTAAAGCAGCAGCAACATTCGCAACCAAGACGGAACATGAGACAGACAGTCTGTAACTTTGTCATAGTACAAGTCCAACCTCAACACTCTCTTTCTTCCTACTCCTTAAACAAGGAACATTTCTTGGAAAACTTTCTTGGAAACTTTGTGGAAACTTCTTTCAGTTGTGTGTCTCACAGTACTTAAAGTAGGAGAAGAAATCCTTGCGCTCCTCTTTCTTCTGACAAGGCAATAGAGACTCCCTTTTGTCGTATGTCAACCAGAAAGGAACCCATCCTTCAATATCGAACCATCTCGCTCAGCAATTTCACACTGGAAATGAAATCTTCGTATTCATTCAGCCAAACCTGTAAAGAGAGTACGTGCGTTTGACGGCAAATTAAATGGAACTTCCTCAACTTCCACCAGAGGAATTTTCATCTTTAGACAGTTCTTAACTGGAAATGGGAGACTCTGATGTTCTGAAGTTCTTCTAGAATCTAGAGACACTCTAGCACAGTTACACTGTCCTCCAAGAGAAATTGTATTTGGAGCTGAACGACTTTTTGTAGCTATAAACATATTCACTTAAAGGATCCTGACTCCCTATTATATGGGGAAACTTCAAAAGGAGTTTAAAACTATGAATGCTCAATTGTTGCCTTACTAGTAGTTACTAGCTGCGTGAGCTTAGAACATGAAATGATAATAGTAAAAATGACGAGAGGTTGTGAGCCTCACAGTGTCCTTTGAGTCCTTTCACAAGTTTCCCAGCTTTTGATCGTCGTGCGATAAGCCACGAAGTTTATGCGTTGTGTAGGTATCTCAAGTGGCAATGACGCTATGATACTCCGGTGGCTGTTGAGAGTGTGTGTAGGCCTGAAGTGCATTGGAAGAGGTAATTTCCGGTTCATCGCGAAGGAGTAAACGAGGTCGCGGATATTGGAAGACCTCCCCTCAGGACTCCCCATTTCTCTCCAGCAGAAGGAGGCCAAATTACACTTACTGCGTTCACTCTCTCCGTGGAGGAACTTCCTCTTAGGATAGAACTGTCATTACAGCATATGGACCAACGCTAATGTTCTTCCTCCTCCTTGTTCAATCCACACAACACTCGCTTTCTTTCCCTCTAAATTGAACGATGAAAAAGTTAAATTGCTATTTCGAGTGGAGCAGACAAGAAGGCAATATAAAGGCTGAGGAGGAGTAGCTCAGCAGCTACATAATGTCCTCGACAATGGATCCCTATATGCGCTTCATAAGATACCCACCCCACTTTTAACTCAAACACACTACACACTAGAAGCCATCAACAGACCGTTCTTCTGAAAAAAATTATTTCACTTTTCTTTCTCTCTCCAAAACTCCAAACTGAAGGCAGTTAGACTTAAAAGACACGGAGATATATTCATAGGCGCCTAAGAAACCTCTACAAATAAGAAGAATTTTATTATTCTTTCTTACGAGACACACTGCACAGCGTATTTTTTACTAGTATTATTCTTTGGACTCGTCTCGCTACACTCTCCTCTGCTGCAAGTCTTAAACGAGACTTTTAATGATATGATTAAGCATGTGAACATTACTATTAAAGAATATGTGAATGAGCTCATCAAGCGTCTTCACTACTGCGAGTAATGCACAGTGAATATTAAGCGTGGATTAAATTCCATACGTGCAAACGGGAGAATAAGGTCATCATGAGGGCTGAAAGATATTTTGTGCTGGTCCAATGGCTATTTAGTCTCTCGACATCTTTGATTCTTCTCCAGTCACCAGTGATACGATCGAGGGAACTTCTTTCTTGCCAAGTCCAGTTTAATCCGTGCTGAGCTTGCATTAAACATTCATAGGGATGACATAATACACCTCATGCCTAATACATAATATCTCCTACACTTTATATCCTTCTGCTCTTCTACTTCCACAGACCACAACTAACAAATATTGAGTCCACAACTGACTTAATAACCTCCGAGTCTCTTTTGATATAATGAAGACATCTTGATGGTAATTTAATAAAGCCTGCTTTAAGGAGGAGAAGTGAATAAAAACAAAATTAATACTCTCTCACATTACGCGCTGTATCGTATTATTATAATGCCAGTTAGTTGACAAAGTTTATTGTATCATCATCAGTTAAGGGACTCTCCTCGGTACGAAGACTAATAGAGAAGTGGGATGTTGTATACCAAATAAGTGTCGTGGTTGTTTAATACACAAAAGATTTATGAGCCACTTAAGAAAGACTTAGTAGTCTCATTGTGTTTCTCTTTGCTTTTGTTCCAGGTCTCGCCATAGTCATTCAACACTTTGCCCTCAAAGACTTGAAATTCAGTGTGGTGTTGTGTTTGGATGCATTTCAATTGACTTCAGTGGCCATGAACAATACAAACGATGATTCTATGCTCCGATTATACTTTGTCAAAGGAGTTTGAAGAATTAATTGAGTGTGAAAAGTGATTTTGAATAACTGCCAATAAAGAAGTATAAATCGTTCACTTCAATTCGGGCTCAGGGAAGAAATCTGAACGAGATAGAGAATAGAGAGTGAAGTTTGGATGATGTGCTAGCCGCTAATCTATACAGTTAATCTTCAACAACGTAACCCTTCGGAAGAATTCAACTTTGCTGTGAGCATTCAACTCGGAATTGGGAGATAATCTTCCTTTCCTCGTCTCTGTGTGTCTCTTTCAAAGTCTCCAACTGGAAAATCAAAGGGAAGTCGACCTGCCTTTCCACACACGAGAAGAGTCTACTAGAGATTTCGGTGAGATTCCTCAGACGTCTTTTTCACACACACCTTGAAAGTAAATTCTACAAAGCATTAAAATTCCACATGACAGAATATGGGAAAGAACAGATGAAACACAATTTCGTTGAGTAGACGTGGATTGACAGTTTGACATTTAAAATATATCACGGAACAAATTGTCCACATTGTCTTGTATGGATATAGCTAAGCAAATAGCGACATTAAAATCATGACGCTCATTTGTGCTGCAATCTTCCATCTGTATACACATTGTACGTACCTCCTGGGCATGCAATAGATTGATGGCTGCGTACGATATCCCTACTACCTACATATTTCATTGTCAAAAACTGCTTGCCTTGCCTTAAATTTTACACCATAAATTGTGAAGAAGTACACAAGCGCAGTACGAAGATGCTATTAGTTTTAGGATATTTCAACTTTAATGAAATACCATAGGCCCGTATCATAGTAGGTTGTTAGACATTTCATAACGAAAGTGAAAAGGGAAGTGTAACGGACGAAGGAAGTTCAGAGATGACTTTGCTTTTACCAAAGTCTTGTCTCCTCATATATGTATGTGTGTACCTACGAGAAGTGATAAACTCCGTAAATGTCTCATTCGCTCAACAGTTTAATGAAGATTTATGGGCTAATTTGATTCTCTCATCGACACACTCAACTTCTCCCTTCTCATACTTCGTGTAGAAAGCGAAGCTACTGAGGAAACTCCTGTGCACCCTCCGTGCTTGACGACAGGTCCCTACTAAAGTGTCATTTGATGAGACAAATTCGGTCGTAAAAAGGCTCAGATTATTATTTTTCTGCTGAGAGATGGGAATCTCTTCTCTCTCTCCACCTTACACAACGTCAACACCATCATCATCAAGTCACATACTCCAAAGAACATGAAAGTTAAAGAAGCCAAAAACATATAGGGAAGAACGAAAAGGTAGGATTGTAGGAAAGAGGGATGGAGAATATCGATGGACTTGTTCCATAGAAAAGGAATGCCTGGAGCATCTTCTCTACGCTGTGATTCGCAATCTGGTGAAGACACTTCTTTACCACCAAACCCGGCGACATATTCGTCCTGAAAGGTTCTCTCTCTCTTTCCTTCACCGTCGTCGTGCTCACCGATCTATAAATTTGGATTAGTTTTGACACGGACCAGAAGGAAAGAGAGAGGAAAAAAAAGTTAGCTTAGCTCGTGTTGGCAGAAAACCTGACTTACTTTGCTCTTGTGTGTGTCTTTGTGTGTTTACTTCCAACACACACACACACACACACACATGGCATGGCACTTGTGCGATTATTCGTACAGAAGGAAAAGCAATTTCTTCCTTTAGTGGATAAAGATGAGCTTAAAAGAAGTTGGAGTTCCGTGCTAAGCTTTGCAGAAGGACACTTCTCCTTTCATTCATGCACTTCAAAAAGCATTCAAACAACCGATTTACCAAGGAACCAAAATAACTTTTGCTCACACTTATTTGTTTCTTGCATCTCTCCAAAAGTGGTAAATTGATTCTTGGTGGGAATCAACCTATTCGCTAAAAATTGAATGAAGCCTAAGGACAAAAGTTAATTGAGGGTATACCAATATACTATATACCATAGATAACGAGGTTAAAGTTTATTCCAGTGGCAAGCTGACCTCGTGGCCTAGGTTAAAGCAAACATGATTATTTAATTAGCTTTTCTATTTTCGTCTCGTAAAGTTCAAGTTTCATTTTTGAATTTACAATAAGGTTAAAATATTTATGTGAATGGGTAGTGTAGTACATCAAGAGATTAGGTAACTCTACAAAGGCTCTGCGTATATATTTTTAAGTTCCTTATCACTTTATTATTTAGTGTTTGTTTGGTCCTAAGTGCCGAGTATTTGCTGAGTAAACATTATCACACAAAGCAAAATAAAATTTTCTTTTTACATAGACATACGTAGACAGGTTACTTCAATAAAGTGGAAATAAAAACGCCTTTTTGTATATCACGACTGGATTTAGTCCGTGTTCAGTGACTGCTAGAATACAAAATATGAATAATGTTGCTCCAGACACACTACCTTTTTTCTTTATCTGCTTCTGGCAAGAAATTCAATGTGTAACAACAACAGGGTAGGCACTTTACTTTTCCCTTTCTCCGTTGAATGCAAATAAGATTCTTAGCTGCATCACATACACACACACACAATGAATCGATCTTTCTGCAGGTTTAGCACAAATGCCTCCTGAATAGTAATGCATCCGTAGAAGTAAGCCTTTGAAAGGCTTTCTCTCGATGTATTCAGACTGCAACTACTCTCCCTGAACTTCGGATTACATCACGGACTTCTATAAGTAAATTACAATTGAAATTCGATTTACTCTTTAAGGAGGAAGTCCATGTATAAAGATGTTGCACTCTGCAAGACTGTCCACTTCAATTAGGATAATAAGCATTTCAGCTTTAATTCCTTGAATTCAACTCTGATCGCATCTCTGTCTCCTTTCGTGCAGACTGCAATTTTCTTCAATGTAATTACTACTAAAAGCTACACATCACTTTGTAATTAGCTTGAACCGTCCATACTAAAAAGCCTTCAAATATCCACGCGTTCTTAAGCACCCTCATAGTTAGTTATTCAAACCAAATTGCAGTAAAGACAGCGTATATAATCATTGTCCTGTCATATTAATTGATCGCCATGTGTAATGCCTGAATCAAATGTGCATACTTACTTAATTGCCTACTTGTTTATGCAGTCATTTAGTTTTAACACGATAATCGATTCACAGTAGGAAATAGAAAAAGCAATACTTGAAGGCCTAAGTAGACAGATTGACATTTTCTCCACGCTGTTTCTCCAGAGCTCACACACGGGAAGGAGGACAGCTAGTACTTTGCTAATTACTTGCTTACTTATTCTATTTCCATTACGATATTACAAGAATACATATTACCTACCTGCTCCATTAAAATCGACGTTTATTTGCTACGCAATAAGCTACTTAATTTTGTACAAAAACAACAAGCTTTGCCTTAGTTGTCCTTTTGGAAGGAAATTCTAGTCGAGCTTAGAGTATTTTGCGTATGAAAAAATATAAATATGACTAAATCTGGATTGTTCCACGTATAATTAAATTTTGATACCAAGACAGTGTCTTGAATTTGTGAGGCTTCTTTCTGATCGTCGATGCTGCGCGTTCATTCTATTACGTTACATACTACAGATATTTCTGGTGTATCTTTATTAGAAAAGGAAGAAAGGTTTCATCAAAATGAAAGGGGAGGTTTCATAAGGATTCTTTCTTCGAATTGGTTTGATATTATTTTATCCATAATGAGCACGAAAGAAGCTTAGGGAAACATAACATCCTCTAATCATCCAGTAGAAATGCTTGAGAAGGACTGTGGAGAGTTTATCGATTTACTCTTCTGTAGGTAGCTGTGTGATAGACGTGTTTAAAGCACAATTTCAAAACACACGACCTCATGCATGTAAAAAATTCAAGATAATTACTTAAAATATAATCGATAGAATGTACTTTTTTTACGGATCCTTCTGCATAGAAGACGACGTCTACTGTAAAACTGCATTCCTTATCTACGAAGTCTACTCGTGAATAAGTCAAGTACACACCGTCATTATGAGTGACGGAGGAAGCAGACCTTATCGCATTCATCACCCGAAACCACCCACAAACCCGCAGAGAGTCCACCTTTAGCTTGACTGTTGGCCTGGCTTTTATTCACACATCCTTAGGACAAGCGACTGAAATAGCTTTTATCCCTGTTAAGTTTGTAAGAATCGGTGTGGCTGCTCTCTCTCCGTCTTGTATGGGTTGATTGAGTGCAAGACTTTCTTTTGAGTGAAAGTAGCCGAGCGATAAGAACTAAGACTCCTTCGTGAATGATAATGATCACTTTGCCCTGCCAGAAGGGAAATTGGGTTGCAATTTACGGTCGCTCTCCACCACCCTCGGTGATTGTATGATTACTACCAACCAACCACCACTAGAAACTCCAATTTCCAAAGAAGGAAGTGTACATGTCGTGACCGTAAATTATGCTTTTCAGCCACCAGCAACCAATGCAACAAACATGTAACAAGGAGAGAAAGCAGTTAGCCTTCCCCGCTCTTCAATAATAGGTACACACACACACATACACACACACACACACATACACACACACACCGAACTTTTACTTTCCCTAGCATGTCATGTTTTTCCACGCGTAGAGAAAGTTTAGTTCTCGAGCAGAGAACTCGCTCTACATTAATACTTCCTACACTTCCTTCCAAACAACTTACAAGAATCAATTTCCACATGCCCTACTCTCATTAGGAGGAAGGAAAGCGGAAAAATCCCCCCGTAGTTGACATCCACAAACTTTCTCTCTTTCTCCTGGTCTCTAATTGATTCGCATTTGGATGATAAACAAGGAGAGAGCTGGAGAAATGTGTCTCGGTATCAGCAGGGGATCTCATATCTTCGTATCATCAGATAGACAGGGGGAAGTGAAAGGAGACAAATTAGTTATCTCCTCTGGCAGGGAAATTAGTTGCTTTGCTGACATTGCACCCTTCAACCCACAATTATCTAACATCTGAGACATCACAGGGAAACTATAGGACACTTCCTCGTCTTTCTTCCTGATGGCCATCCATTCATTACCCACACACAATCAACCTCATCTGCATTTCGTAATTAGAAAGTAGAAGAGAAGAAAGTTCCCCAGACCGCTTCTACACAGAGAACAAAAGGCAATACGTCTTCTTCAACTCAGTTCTGCAGCCCCTGTGCTCCGAATATAGCCTCCTCGTGCTCAGGACATGACAAATTAGTTTCTCTGTTTTGTCCTACGCATTCATTCACTCTTGATGCAATCTCTGATGATGGTGGGTAGGCGGATGTTGTCTGAATTCAATAGACACATTCCAAATAAGTCTTCTCTCTGCACAGAAAACTTTAATTATTTCCCTAATTGCCTATAGACTGGTAGTACCAACTGGCTCCTCATTTCGTACAAATAGAAAGCATACATACACACAGAATATTTCCACTCCACTGGTGAGCTACCCTTTCACAATACCCAGCTAACTAACTAATGACTAATTTGAGAAACTAAAATACCCTGTATCCTCCGAGTGCCTACAATTTTTGCTCAAGTAGAAGCCAAACATCGCAGCACATCTCTGTGTCTCCCCACTGTATAATTAAGTCCTAAGGGTCTCCTCCGCGTATATAAAACTCTGTGTTGTCGCTGTCTTTCTTTATTCAAAATCATTGAAAGGGAAATTTTAACAAGCAGTTGAGATTTGAAACAGGCTGGATTTTTTCGGTCTCTTCACCAGGATTGTTTCGAGACACACACCCCTTCCTTCCCTTGTGCATTGTCAATTGTCAAAACAAGTCAGAGAGCTGGAAGAACTTTTCTGCCAAATGAACTTCAACAACGACTATGTAGTGACAGAAGAGACGTGCTTGGCCCTTTCCCAAAAATATTTTCTTGTGAAAAAAGTGCGAAACATCCGCAGAGGGAGAGTCGAAGGAACGAAACTAACTTTCCTTCTCTGCCAAATATATTCCCGATATAAGAATGACTTTCTCCGGCTTTTCCTCGTTACACTTATCTCTATATACGCGAAGAAACAAAAACATGAGAAGGCCATTCGTTTCCTCAAAAGTCTACATGACAAATGATGAGGAGAGCTCTAGTCGCTATCCTTCCATTCTTCCTTTCTGGCTTGTGCGTTTCCTCATTCATTGTTACATACAATAGTCCACGAGAAAAAGAAGCATTGCGATGCACCAAACAACCAAACTTTCTCCCTTGTAATGGCCTCCTTTTCCTTCCTTCCTTTTTTCCTACCCAAATACACACTGACAAAACTATGAGAGGAGTCGTCCTCCGTATTTTAGCCAGGCTTTACCACCCAACAACTCTCTCTCCAACAGTAGAAGTCTATAAATAAACCCATTCAATTTTTCACTCAAGACTCAAGAGGAGCAGCAGTAGCCGATTTGCTGCTGCAATATAACATTCATTCTCACGAAAAATATCGAAGATCCCGTTCCCTTATTCCGAAAAAGTAATGGAGAGGGAGAGAGTCTCATCCGCTCATCCTTCTCTACTTTTCTTATCGAAGTGAATAAAACAATGAAGTGTGGAAGAGAGTGACGGAGGGTAAGACCTTCTCCACTTCTTACACGCGCACATTACACAAATCATTAGGAAAGAGACAAAGGGAAAGAGAAAAATATTCGCTAGGGAATTTATCCTTGTCACTCCCAGCTATGTGAGAAATGCGCCGAAAATATTTGTCATTCTTTATCCTAAGGAAAAAAGCTTTTGAGAGTTTGAAAGGTCAAATTTATTTCTCAACCCAGAATTGAAACTACCTGAGTGAATGAATACAAATGATGGGTGCTCCTGGACTAGCGTGCATTTTTTATTCGATTCATTTTCCCGTGTTTGAATAAGATTTAATCAGCGTTCTTCATTGTGTGTAGCAATTAGATTAGAGTGTGGGGCTTTTTAATGTCTTCATGGGTGTGGAAGCTGCGGTAGTGTGCTTCTTCACAACACAAAGCATCCTTCGCTTCCTAAGCAAGAAATACTTTCCAAAAATCTTGCCAACCATTCTTTAGGCCATAAATTAAAATTCTTTCTATGAAAACGCTCTATATCTTCGCTCTTAGAGCCGCTTCTTTCGTTTCTACTCTTACGATTGGCTCATAATGAGATTTTATATTAATTTATTACCCTCCTGGTCCTTAGAAGTGACAGAAACTGCTGGCGAAGGTATTTTAGTTTGAGATTTCATGCAAAAATACGAAGACTTATGACGATCCCATAGAGAGTAAGAGCATTCCTTTGGTTAGGATATAGTAGATTGTGAGCAGGCATGTTCAAAGTAAGTACTTGTGCAGTGGTATATAAGTTACTGAGAAGTTTGTATATGTATAGACTACTCGTGCTCTTCTAATTGTATTCAGCGGAGGCATAAAATAATAAGCTTTTCATTAACGACAAGAACAAGGACACTTCTACGAGTTCTGGGTAAAGGAGAGAAAGTTTCCCTTTAAGAAGTCCTTATGGGTTTTCGGGTGAAGAGTAATAATTGGATTCAAATGTAGAGTAGTTGGATAGAACTCGAAATGGAATCCTCTCCCCTATTACCATTGCAGTTCTGAGAGTTACAATTGGATATCAAATTCCCGAGGAATTCGATGAAATTTGCCTCTCCAGCAGTCAAAGACAAATTAATGAAGGAAAAGGTAATGAATGCTTCCCTACCGAAGTAACTTAATGGGATTCCTTCCTTCCACAGAGAAATAATAATCCCTTTCCCAATCAATTTCATCTCCTTCTCCTTCTTCCCATAAGACTTTCCTTACAATTTGACTTTAATTTCACTATAATTTACCTTTCCTTGCAAATTCAGTCACACACGGAGACATTCAAAACTTGCAAAAATAAATTGAAATCCCCCATAATGACACGAGAATTCCGGTGGGTGTCAATATATCACGACATCGATCCCAACTTTCTCCCAACTTTCTCCTACGAATAAATGAATCCTCATGGAATTAAAACAATCTTTGCTATGTACATTCTATACTATATACTCCGTTCCTTTCCTACTCCCTATACTCCTTTTGACCTACAAGTATAAGTAGTACGAACGTCTTTTGGTATACATATGCCTAAAGTTTAATTTGTCCGCATGTTTGTTTCCCCTTCCAACAAGTAAGTAGGTAGGTAGCTTAGGTAGGAGAAAAACTCTGCGACAAGGAAAGAACTGTAGAATTCCCCTGTAGAGAAACTCATTGCAAACGTAACTTTTCCTGACTACTCTGACACACAGAAAGACAAGTAGACTGGTGT
>JAQGAC010001583.1:0-13289 GCA_034696585.1 Isotomurus maculatus | reverse complement strand
ACGACTTCCAGAAGGCTGTGCTGTCTTTTGATTATTAGTTTGCGAGTCTGAGGTTTCAATAATACGATTTCCAGAAGGTTGTGCTGCCTTTTGAATATTAGTTTGTGAATCTTCATTTTGTACGTAACTAGAAGTTCCAGCGCTGGCACCTGAGAAACAGTCAGTAATGAATTTAACATCAGCCTTTCCCTGTAAAGCAATCTTGTAGTTTAGTACCTTTGGCCCCAGTCCATCCTGATCGTTTTGCTTCTCCGTTGCCATTCGATCCTTGCAAACTTCGACTCCAATATTGAACTTCGGAACCTCTATTGCCATTTGACCCTTCTAGACCTTCTCCTTGTAGGTCGCCGGATGATCCCGCAGAGCTTGCTGCGGAGCTGGCAGATGAACTAAAAGAACCAGTCCGCGGTGCTTGACTCGGGCCATTTGATCCGTAATTATAGCCGGTCTGCTGTACTTGACTTGAATCGATGGATCCATATTTATAACCGGCCTGTGGTGCTTGACTCGGTCCATTTGATCCGTAATTATAGCCGGTCTGCTGTACTTGACTCGACTGGATGGATCCATATTTATAACCGGCCTGCGGTGCTTGACTCGGTCCGACAGATTCGTAATTATAGCCAGATCCTTCCTGAGTAAACTCAGACCCTCCATTATCTTGCTGAGACCCGGTTTGAGACACTTGAGTCCCTCCTTGAACTGTTTGAGCCACTCCTTGAACTAATTGAGACCCAGTTTGAGTTAGTTGAGATCCCACTTCAAGTTGAACTGCTCCTTGAACTAGTTGAGACCCTGTTTGAGCTAGCTGAGATACAACTCCAAGTTGAGTCGCTCCTTGAACTGTTTGAGTCACTCCTTGAACTACTTGAGACCCTGTTTGAGCTAATTGAGATCCCACTTCAAGTTGAGTTCCTCCTTGAACTAGTTGAGTCCCTCCTTGAAGTAGTTGAGACCCTGTTTGAGCTAACTGAGATCCCACTTCAAGTTGAGGCGCACCTTGAACCAGTTGAGGCGCACCTTGAACTAGTTGAGACCCTGTTTGAACTAGTTGAGTTCCTGCGTCAAGCTGAGTCGCTCCTTGAACTGTTTGAGCCACTCCCTGAACTAGTTGAGTCCCTGCACCCAGCTGAGACCCTCCTTGTAATAGCTGAGACCCGGCTTGAGGAAGCTGAGAAACTCCGGGAAGCAGCTGAGGCTGAGGCCCTGCTTGAATTGTCGGAGAGCCTGATTGGGTAGGCTGTGACCCTGTTTGTGGTTTTCGAGACACGGTTTGAACTAAACCAGACCCTATTTGACCAACAGAACGTCCGCCTTGTTGAGCAGATGCTTTTGAATTCGTAGCATTGATATCATCTGGTTTGTACGTTATTAGGTGTACATCGTGATTGTGGTCATCGTCATCAGATCCGTCATCTTTAGGTAAAGAAGTGTCATTGAGTGTCTCAGTAGCAACAACAGACCCAGTACTGAACAGAGAGGTAGGGTTGGCGTTATTGGCACCTACAGTGTTTTCGGTGTTTATGTCACCTCCTTCACTGTAACTTCGCCCTGTTTGTGTAACAGGCGTTTTAGCAGATGAATCCATGCCTTTAGCGTTACTTAGATTTGACGTTGACAAGCTCATCAAGCTTTCGTTTCGGCTGTCAGCTTCTGGTTTTCCATTTGACGAATAGGTCGAGAGTTTGTCAACATCAATTCCCATTGGATTAGAGTCTGACGAGCGTATTTTGTTGCCATCAGATTCTTCAGTATCAGGCAAAGAAACGCCATCAGATACACCGTTAGAATCAACTTTACTTGCAGTAGAACGTGAACTTAATCCTTGTGTGACAGAAGTTTCGTTACTTAAATCCGTTCGGTGAATTCCACCTGAATTCAACGTTGATAGGCTTCCAGCGCTGCTGTCATATGCTTCGAAATCTTCTTTAGAAGTGTTTCGTACTTTTTGAGCAGCACTATTGTCTAATGCTTTTCTAGTAGGAGTCTGACTGATTGACCGACTGACTGTATCGAGGATGCCACCTGACCTCAACTTTGATAGGCTTCCGGCGCTGCTGTCATATGCTTTGAAATCTCCTTTAGAAGTGTCTCTTACTTTGTGAGTAGTATTATTATCTAATGCTTTTCTAGTAGGAGTCTGACTGATTGACCGATTGAGTGTATCGTTAGGATCATATGAGGTTCCAGGTAGGTTTTCGAAAGTTCCTTTTATTACAGTTTCCTCTGTGTACGCGTCGCTGTGTTTTAACGCTGTCCGATTTTCTAAACTGCTGCCAGGTTCCTTATCGTCAGATAAAGAAGAAGTAAGTGGGAGTACGGAAGTGGAATCTGAGGGTCCACTTAGATTCCCGATGTAACTTGAAGGTCCTGCTTGTTCTTGTTGCACTAGAGGTGTTTTACTTGAATCTTTCATGTCGATCCTTTCTGAAATAGATGTGGAGCCTTCTGAACCTTGTGTCCTGCTGTCTCGTACCTGGTTTACAGATGTTGTTACCCATGATTCGTTTTCGAAAGATTGTTTTACAGCTTCAGGTAGTTTCCTGAGTAAATCCTCTTCTTGCTCTGGTGCCTTTCTATCTGAACCTGTTCTACGAACGGCATCTGTGTTTGATATCGACTGGTTTCCATCGCCCATGTCGACAGAAAACGGTGTATTCGGTTCGGACACGAATAATTTGCTTCTACTATTCATATTATCGCTTCTGTTTGAATTTATGTAGTAGTTGTTGATAACCACATTTTCCCTGTAGGTAATGTTGTTTTGGTTCTCGCCGTCCAACAGACTTGAGTCGTTTTCGTCCGATTCGACTTCTTGCAAGCTGTCGCTGTTGCCTGTTGATGATACAATTTTTCGAGGATCGCCTGAAGTCTTCTGGTCAATTTGTTTTTCTCCCTGGACCGTCACTTCCTTTTTTGGGTTGGAAGAGTTCAAATTGTTAAGTGTTGATTTATTTCGGGCTGAAGTCCCAAGATCACCTTTAGAACTTTGTTCACTTGGTATTGAATTCGCATTTTTCGTCGGAGACTCCGATTCCTTCTGTCTTCGATTCGTACCGTCGGTGGGGCTTGCATTGCTTGCAAATGGTATTGATACTGAAGAAGGCTTCGTTTTAACACTAAACGTTTTAGCCTCAATCTTATTTTTCTGGTTTATCGTTGAATTCAAAGGTCCTCCAGGGTCATTAACATCACCAGAGGCTCTAATTGTTTTTCCAGGCACCGATTTCTTCACTCCTGTTGTGGCTATTGTGGCTTTCTTCGTCGTGTTTCTCTTGTTGGTTAAAGAAGGAGTGGCTTGAAGACCTGGGGTAGCTTTAGACATGACTGAACCATTCGGAACAATCATTTTTTCTTCGCCCGTTTTATTATTTGAACTGCGAGTACGATGAGGAAGCGCTATTCGGGACATTCTACGAACGTCCACCACCTGCACCAAATGACACCCATAATGCGCAGTGAGGGATTTGAAATTTCACAATTTGCATTGGCATAAAAAGATTATTAAACAAGTCTTACATTTAGAACACAGCGGACGAGGTGAGGAGTCGGATGAATTAACACTACTAACGCGACGATCCCTAGATAGCTAGTGAGTTGCATCTTCTAAAGGGAAAAATGTACGGAATAGGAAATGAACTTGAAAAGTTGAAGTGCAGTTGTTCAGATTCATTGTGGGTTCCAAGATTATAGCTGTGGCCTTCAAGCGTTGTGTTAGTGCATCGTCACCATTGTGTAGAACAAACTGCTATTAAATTGTTAAATTATTGTAATTCATCCATGGAGCAATTAAAGGTTGAGGCTGTTATGCTTATTGCACCTACAATAAAGAGGATATTATGATTTTATCACCATTTCTCATCATTCAGATAAAAGTAAAAGCAATAATTACACATCTATAGCCTATCTGTGTAGTGCATAAAATATCGCAGTTTTAAACGAGCAGCGATTATATTACTTCTGGGTGATCATCCAAGTTCTGAAGTAAGAATGACGATTATCACGTAATTCGCAAGAAAGAGAGTTTCAAAATTTAAGGTTCCCTTTGATTTCTTTGGTTGAAGCTTGGAAAGTAGGAGATATGTTGAAATAGATTAATATTAGCGATGAGAAGTAGTCCATGATTGGATCTTATCTGAACGGGAAAGTGGGAAATGACGGAAAGTAGCAATATTGCATTGATTGGCAATATACAGTGACCGACATAGGGACAATTTATTTTTCTTGTTCTTTAATAATTAAGTTTCAGTTTCTGTACGAACCAATAGAATTCAAACTGTCGTACAAAAACATAAAACCTCATTATATCTCAGTAATGTTGTTTATTAAAGGCCTACTTTACGGAAGTCATGAAACAGTTTAAGTTTCGGAGATTAGAATTTGGGCATGAACAAATATTTAAAACTATTCATCCAAAGGGAGGTACGATGGTACAAGATCCAAGTTCCAACCAGGTTACGCGACTTGCTGTTTGGGAGGTTTAGCAATTCGTCAACTTTGGTTTGCCTTTCAACTGAGGAGAATTAACGGGATGACATTTTCAAATGAAGTTAGAAGTCAGGATAATATCCACGAATTAATCCCTCAGTAATTTTTTCACGAGTAAGATTTTGCATTGTAGTTTACTTCATAACAACTGTGGCATACACTTAAGTCGATACATTTCAACTTATATTAGTTTCATTTAAAATTTTAAAATGCAAGGTTCGTTTTGTCAGTTTACTTTCTGGATTTGTAGCAGTTTTTAGCGACAACTTGGACCCTCACTCTTACAGGTGAGCCTAGTTATCATACCAGGCTGCAATAGTTTACGTTCACATTAAAAAAACACGACCTAAAGGTAAACCTAGTAAGGTTAAACATAGCAAGCTCTAAATCTGATAAAATTATGGAGCGTGCTGAGGCAGAGTATCAGAGTCCACAATTTAGGCAATTTTTCACTGAAAAGGCCTATATCTGCTGACCCTGCCAGTTTCCAGAATTTAACCTCCAAGCCTTACTTAGATTATAATACCTAACTCTATAATTTTACGTTTTACGGGAAAATTCTACTTCCGTTTAATTGAATTTATTGTAAGTGGGTACTGCATAAAGCTAAAATGCCACTTAAGACACTTTTGCTCATTTTTATTCTACTTTTTCCTATTTATTTCTTTCTTCGACGGGATTTCGAACATTACTAAGTATGATTTAAAGAAGCCTTGGAGATTCTATGGTCGGAACCTCAAACTTGTTCCCGACAATCTTCTGTTCTCGACCATGCTGTCTGAGCTATACGTTGAGTGAGTATTGCCCCCAGGGCTGGATGATCCTAACGAGTAGCCACCAAACTCTGAAAAACTTTTGTGTTCAGCTTCTTTAGACACTCGTTTGTAGTACTTCACCAGCTTCTCCTCGAGATCCTGTGCAGATTTCTGAAGCTTTCGAAATGTTCTCGTAACTACATCCTCATTCTCATCGTTTGAATACGTGTACTGGATCCTCTGTTCTCCGTCACTTCCTCCCATGTAGCCCTGCCGACTTGTGTAAGAATTCAGCACCCTTCCTACTTCTTCAGGGGTTAGTTGAAAGTAATCAAACTCGTCTGAGATTCCTGTGTAACCTCCAACTTCTGTCCATCCATCTCCAGGATCTCCTTGAATACTTGCAAGCTTTCCAATTCCCCCGCTCATACTTTGACTAGAACTGGACCCGTAATTGCTAAAGCCTGCCAAAGATTCAGCAGAGTCTGCGGGAGCTGATGACCTAGAATAGCTAGTAGCTGCAGCTCCTGACGGTCCGAAAGGACTTGCGGCTGACACTACTGACGATCCATATGAGCTTAAGGGTGCAGTTCCTGAAGATCCAGAGTAGCTTTTATATCCTGCCGATTCAGATGTGCTTAAGGGTGCAGTTCCTGAAGACCCAGCTAAGCTTGTGTACCCTGACGATTCAGATGAGCTCAAAGGTGCAGTTCCTGACGATCCAGAATGACTTTCATATCCGGACAATCCAGATGAGCTTAAAGGTGCAGTCCCTGACGATCCAGAATGGCTTTCATATCCTGACAATCCAGATGAGCTTAAAGGTGCAGTTCCTGTCGATCCAGAATGACTTTCATATCCTGACAATCCAGATGAACTTAAAGGTGCAGTTCCTGACGATCCAGAATGACTTTCATATCCTGACAATCCAGATGAGCTTAAAGGTGCAGTTCCTGACGATCCAGAATGACTTTCATATCCTGACAATCCAGATGAGCTTAAAGGTGCAGTTCCTGAAGAACCAGAATAGCTTGTGTATCCTGACGATCCAGAAAAGCTTGTGTATCCTGACGATCTAGAGTAGCTTGTATAACCTGACGATCCAGAATATTTTGAATATTTTGACGAACCAGAGGATATGGGAGACACATCTGCTGACGATCCAGAATATTTTGAATATTTTGACGATTTAGAATATTTTGACGATCCAGAGGATCTTGATGATAAATCCGGTGACGATCCGGAATAACCGGGATGTTTATCTGCCAACGATTCAGAGGATCTTGGAGATGCATCTGCTGACGATACCGAATAGCTGGAAGGTTTATATGCTGACGAAACAGAAGGACTTGAAGCGACATATGCTGATGATACAAATGGTCTTGAAGCTACATATGCTGACGATACAGAAGGACTCAAAGCTGCATCTGCTGGTGATTCAGAAGAACTTGAAGGTGCATCTGATGCCGATCCAGAATCACTTGAATCTGCATCTGCGTTCATTAATAAAGGGACTAAAGTTGCATATCCTGGCGATACAGGAGGACTTAAAGTACTTGAAGCTGCATCTGCTGGTGATTCAGAAGAACTTGAAGGTGAATCCGATGACGATTCAGAAGAACTTGAATCTGCATCTGCTGACGTTAATAAAGGAACTAAAGTTGCATATCCTGGTGATACAGGAGGACTTGAAGGCACATTTGCTGGTGATTCAGAAGAACTTGAAGGTGCATCTGATGACGATTCAGAAGAACTTGAAGGCACATCTGATGACGATTCAGATGAACTTGAACGTACATCTGATGACGAAATAGAACGGCCTGAGGCTGGATCTGACGACGATACAGAAGGACCTGAAGCTGCATATCCAGGCGAGAGAGGAGGTCTTAGGGTTTTATCTACTGGTGACTCAGAAGAACTTGAAGGGGCATTTGATGACGATTCAGAAGAACTTGAAGGTTCATCTGATGACGATTCAGATGAACTTGACAATACATCTGATGACGATATTGAACGACCTGAAGCTGGATCTGATGACGATACAGTAGGACCTGAAGCTGCATATCCAGACGAGACAGGTGGTCTTAAGGTTTCGACTACTGGTGATTCAGAAGAACTGGAAGGTGCATCTAATGACGATTCAGAAGAACTTGAAGGTTCATCTGATGACGATTCAGATGAACTAGAAGCTTTATCTGATGACGATTCAGATGAACTAGAAGCTACATCTGATGACGATACAGAAGGACCTGAAGCTGCATATCCAGACGAGAGAGGTGGTCGTAGTGTTTTATCTACTGGTGATTCAGAAGAACTGGAAGGTGCATCTGATGACGATTCAGAAGAACTTGAAGGTTCATCTGATGACGATTCAGATGAACTTGAAGCTATATCTGATGACGATACAGAAGGACCTGAAGCTGCATATCCAGACGAGAGAGGTGGTCGTAGTGTTTTATCTACTGGTGATTCAGAAGAACTGGAAGGTGCATCTGATGACGATTCAGAAGAACTTGAAGGTTCATCTGATGACGATTCAGATGAACTTGAAGCTATATCTGACGATGATATGGAACGGCCTGACGCTGGATCTGACGACGATACAGAAGGTCCTGAAGCTGCATATCCAGACGAGAGAGGTGGTCTTAGTGTTTCGTCTACTGGTGATTCAGAAGAACTGGAAGGTGCATCTGATGACGATTCAGACGAACTTGAACGTACATCTGATGACGATTCAGTTGAACTGGAAGGTACATCTGATGACGATATAGAACGACTTGAGGCTGGATCTGACGACGATACAGAAGGTCCTGAAGCTGCATATCCAGACGAGAGAGGTGGTCTTAGTGTTTCGTCTACTGGTGATTCAGAAGAACTGGAAGGTGCATCTGATGACGATTCAGACGAACTTGAACGTACATCTGATGACGATTCAGTTGAACTGGAAGGTACATCTGATGACGATATAGAACGACTTGAGGCTGGATCTGATGACGATACAGAAGTTCCTGAAGCTACAAATCCAAAAAAAAAAGAATTTCCTGAAGCTGCAAAGCCTGACGATACAGGTGGTCTTAAGGCTGCATCCTTTGGTGATTCAGAAGAACTGGAAGGTGCATCTGATGACGATTCAGACGAACTTGAACGTACATCTGATGACGATTCAGTTGAACTGGAAGGTACATCTGATGACGATATAGAACGACTTGAGGCTGGATCTGATGACGATACAGAAGTTCCTGAAGCTACAAATCCAAAAAAAAAAGAATTTCCTGAAGCTGCAAATCCTGACGATACAGGTGGTCTTAAGGTTGCATCCGTTGGTGATTCAGAAGAACTTGCAGGTGCACCTGATGACGATTCAGAAGAACTTGAAAGTACATCTGACGATGATTCCGAAGAACTTGAAGGTACATTTGATGACGATTCAGATGAACTTGAACGTACATCTGATGACGATATAGAACGGCCTGAGGCTGGATCTGATGACGATACAGAAGTTCCTGAAGCTGCAAATCCTGAGGATACAGAAGTTCCGGAAGCTGCAAATCCTGACGATATAGGACGTCTTAAGGCTGTATCTGCTGGTGATTCAGAAGAACTTGAAAGTGCATCTGATGACGATTCAGAAAAATTTGAAAGTACATCTGATGACGATTTTGATGAACTTGAAGGTACATCTGATGACGAAACAGTTGAACGTGAAAGTACATCTGATGACGATACAGTTGAACCTGAAAGTACATCTGATGACGATATTGAACCGCCTGAGGCTGGATCTGGTGAGGATACAGAAGTTCCTGAAGCTGCAAATCCTGACGATGCAGAATTTCCTGAAGCTGCAAATTCTGACGATACGGGAGGTCTTAGGGTTGCATCCGTTGGTGATTCAGAAGAATTTGACGGTACATTTGATGACGATTCAGATGAACTTGAAAGTACATCTGATGACGATATTGAGCGGCCTGAGGCTGGATCTGTTGACGATACAGAAGTTCCTGAAGCTGTAAATCCTAAGGATACAGAAGTTCCGGAAGCTGCAAAATCTGACGATACAGGAGGTCTTAGGGTTGCATCCGTTGGTGATTCAGAAGAACTTGACGGTACATTTGATGACGATTCAGATGAACTTGAAAGTGCATCTGATGACGATATTGAGCGGCCTGAGGCTGGATCTGATGACGATACAGAAGTTCCTGAAGCTGCAAATCCTGACGATACGGGACGTCTTAAGGCTGTATCTGCGGGTGATTCAGAAGAAGTTGATAGTGCATCTGATGACGATTCAGATAAACTTGAAGGTTCAACTGATGACGATTCAGAAAAACTTGAAAGTGCATCTGATGACGATTCAGAAAAACTTGAAGGTTCAACTGATGACGATTCAGATGAACTTGAACGTTCATCTGATGACGATTCAGTTGAAGTTGAAAGTACATGTGATGACGATATTGAACGGCCTGAGGCTGGATCTGTAGACGATACAGAAGTTCCTGAAGCTGCAAATCCTGAGGATACAGAAGATCCGGAAGCTGCAAATCCTGAGGATACAGAAGTTCCGGAAGCTGCAAATCCTGACGATACAGGAGGTCTTAAGGCTGCATCCATTGGTGATTCAGAAGAACTTGAAGGTGCCTCTGATGAAGATTCAGAAGAACTTGAAGGTACATCTGATGACGATTTAGATGAACTAGAAGGTACATCTGATGACAAAACAGTTGAACCTGAAAGTACATCTGATGACGATATTGAACGGCCTGAGGCTGGATCTGATGAGGATACAGAAGTTCCTGAAGCTGCAAATCCTGACGATACGGGACGTCTTACGGCTGTATCTGCAGGTGATTCAGAAGAAATTGAAAGTGCATCTGATGACGATTCAGAAAAACTTGAAGGTTCAACTGATGACGATTCAAAAAATCTTGAAGGTTCAACTGATGACGATTCAGATGAACTTGAACGTACATCTAATGACGATTCAGTTGAACTTGAAAGTACATCTAATGACGATTCAGTTGAACTTGAAAGTACATCTGATGACGATATTGAACGGCCTGAGGCTGGATCTGATGACGATACAGAAGTTCCTGAAGCTGCAAATCCTGAGGATACAGAAGTTCCTGATGCTGCAAATCCTGACGATACAGGAGGTCTTAAGGCTGCTTCCGTTGGTGATTCAGAAGAACTTGAAGGTATATCTGATGATGATTCAGAAGAATTTGAAGTTACATTTGATGACGATCTAGATGAACTTGAAGGTACATCTGATGACGATACAGTTGACCTTGAAAGTGCATCTGATGACGATTCAGATGAACTTGAACGTACATCTGATGACGATTCAGTTGAAGTTGAAAGTACATCTGATGACGATATTGAACGGCCTGAGGCTGGATCTGGTGAGGATACAGAAGTTCCTGAAGCTGCAAATCCTGACGATACAGAATTTCCTGAAGCTGCAAATCCTGACGATTCAGAATTTCCTGAAGCTGCAAATCCTGACGATACAGGAGGTCTTAAGGCTGCATCCGTTGGTGATTCAGAAGAACTTGAAGGTGCACCTGATGACGGTTCAGAAGAACTTGAAGGTGCGTCTGATGATGATTCCAAAGAACTTGAAGGTGCATCTAAGGACGATTCAAAACGCCTTGAAGCTATATCTGCTGACAACACTGAACGACTTGAATTTGCATCTACCGATGATTCAGAAGAACTTGAAGGTGCCCCTGAAGACGATATAGCAGGATTTGAAGATGTATCTACGGGGGCTTCAGAAGAACTAGAAGGTGCACCGGCCGACAGTACTAAAGGACTTGAAGATGCATCTCTGGATGATTCAGAAGAACTTGAAGGTACTTCAGATGACGATACATAAGAACTTGCAGGTTCATCTGCTGATGGTTGGGAACTTGAAGGTTCATCTGCTGATGATTGAGAACTTGAAGGTTCATCTGCTGACGATACAGAAAGACTTGAAGGTTCATCTGCTGACGATACAGAAAGACTTGAAATTTCATTTTCTGACGATTCAAAAGAGTTTGCGAGTGCATCTGCTGACGATTCGGAACTTGAAAGTTTATCTGCTGACGAGTTTTCTTGAGAGTTGGAGAAACTTCTTCCAAATGGGGATGACTTTGCAATATATTCAGGTTCCTTCGATGCCGCGTTTCCTATCTGTGGACGTTTTTTTGATGATCTATGAGGCCAGTAGCTACGAGTAGTATGTGTTTTAGTGTTCTGGTTGCCGGATTGGAATTCGTAATCATCTTTATTTACAGTGTGATTGTACTCCCCGTTCGTCTCTGTTCTTGTTGATTGCAATCGGTGGTGGTGGTAGTAGTATACTTCTTCATGCGATTCTGTGTCATGGTCATTTGGGAAAGAGTTTTCGACTTCTACTCCAGAGTACCTGGAACGCTCCGTTTCTTTGCCTAGAAAAGACACAAGAGACTGCTTCAGTGAAAAATAACTTGAGACTGAATTGTACTCTCAATAAATACATCGGTAACCATGGAACCAAAAGTTGGTGACAACTCGAAGTGGATAGAATCACATTCGTTTTTTTTATGCGTACATGCGCGCCTGCGACTCACAACCCAAGAGTCTTACGACCCAGATGAAGTTATAAAATATTATATAACTCAAGTCAATTCTTGTTTGAGCTCTGCGCAACTCGGATTGAGATCCATCTGCTTACTCAATGCATTTTTCCTTTGCACAAGACTTACAATTATTTTTTCATTTATATTCATTTGAATAGTTTTCTGATTCTAATCCTCACAAGCATGGATTCGTATTTAAATAACGTCATTCAAAATTGTGTTTAAACTTGGTCATAGTATATAAGTTTCAGCGTATTGGAAAACTGGCTGTATAAACAGTTGTGAGTTAAAAATGGGGAATTGAAACATACAGTTATGTACTAAAATACACAATTTAGCGATAAATATTTAAGATAAGTTTTTAAAGTCATCTTCAATTTAAATGCTCGTGACTACAGATTAACTGATTTTGATGTTGACATACAAGGAAAGTCAGCGTAAATAAGCAGCATATTTATACGGGAATCTCTGTAGCAAATAAGGACCGTGCGCTGACTAGCCTTGCATAATTAAGTTAGTGGGAGAAAAGCAATCCTCAGTGCTGATGGTTGGTTGAAATTGAAGTTCTAAGTGACCAAAACTAGACAAAAAAGTCACAATGTCCTTAATGAGTTGTAGAAACAACTAGACCAAAATCTAATAGTCATCGATGACGTAGTCATAAGATTTAATATTTATAACATGCTCATAAGTTACGTAGGCGGAAGTTGTCCTTGTAGTCAAGCTTGTCAGTTTAAATGTAATATCGTAATTAGAAAGGAATTCCATTGTGGATTAGGTGAAAACTTTGTTCAAGAATTCAAGAACAGTTTTTCCAAATGATTTGCATTTGATCGTGAGTACAAGACTGTTTTATCCTTTAGAAATTGCAAATACGAAGAAGACGGTATTAATGGATCAAGAAGCAAAAATTCTCGCACTGAATACCTTCAAAATCCCTTGATCCTTGAGAACCTTCATTCCATTTTGATCTAAGCAATCCATCTTCAAGTCGAGAAGAGCTTGCAGCTCCTGGCGATCCATCAGAGCTCAAAACTTTTGACGATCCAAAGGTTGAGTTAGAGCCTGCTGTAGAGCTTGAAGAAAAGCTCGCAGATGAGCTGGAGAAAGACCTTGGTTCCGAGCTCGCAGATGAGCTGGAGAAAAACCTTGGATCCGAGCTCGCATATGAGCTAGAGAAAAACCTGGGATCCGAGCTCGCAGATGAGCTGGAGAAAGAGCTTGGATCAGAACTCGCAGATGAACTGGAGAAAGAGTTTGGATCGGAGCTCGCAGATGAGCTGGAGGAAGAGCTTCGATTCGAACTCACAGATGAGCTGGAGAAAGAGCTTGTATTCGAGCTGGCAGATGAGCTTGAATAGCTTGAAGCAGATGAGCTGGAGAAAGAGTTTGGATCGGAGCTCGCAGATGAGCTGGAGAAAGAGTTTGGATCGGAGCTCGCAGA
>JAQGAC010001582.1:0-13291 GCA_034696585.1 Isotomurus maculatus | reverse complement strand
GTAATGGTATTGTTAATTTATATTATACAACCGGTTAGACGTTCCATACTACTTGCATATTGAAACTTTCTAGTCTGAGTTTTTATTTTATTAAGTGATAAAATGTCACTCAGTATCAAGTGATGTCCGTGAAGCCAACGGTTTGTTGTGTACCTACATTTTCTCACATTAGTTTTCCCTTCGTTCATCGTTGCAAGTGAAAAAAGCTGGAATAAGTAAAGAAAGATGCGAAACCAGTTCTTCATTGAAGAAACTGGAAGAGTAAATGATGTAAATGAAAAGAAGTTGAAGAGGACAGCTCTGAATAAAAAAGAGGATCTATCCAGGCTAATCACATCCCAACTCAGGTTTTCTACAACTTCAAACTCTTCTTTTGCTTGCAACGAGTCATGCTGAATTGAAGACACAAATGAAGATAGGTTTTCCCCTATGAATTCATTAATGCACGTCTTTTCTTGGCTTCTTTCCCTGAAGAAGTTCCCTCCCTCGCAACCCACTTTCTCTTTAGTCTTTCAGACTTAATGCACACAATGTGCTTACTTACTTCTAAAATCCATTTGAACTCCACAATCTCGAATATAAAAGAATGAACTCTTGTTGTCACCATTAACAAAGCTCTCCAACCCAGATTACATTAATTCTTTCAGAATCCTTCACCTACTTAGACAAATTGAAGATACTGTTTGGTTTTGAAACACTTTGTCCATTCATATTAACACACACAAGTAAATTGAGACATAAGGCAAGATTTCCATGTTTGTAACTCTCCAATCACCAACACGTCTATTGGTATACTTCAGCCAATTTACACCTGGTTCAGTAGATTCAAAAAGATTAATCTACCTCAGGAGGAGCAGTTCTGGAAAGAAGTGGCCAGAGGAGAATTCTCCGAGGTTTCAAATAAACAAACGAAAGTCCATTTGCTACCCGCACACTTTCCTATTATTGGAGAAAGTAACACTAACGTGACAAAATGAATGCAGTTTCTTCGTTCGGGAATCGACAGCTAAAGTGACCCATCTGGAGAAAGAATAGTCCACAAATAACACTCAATTTCCTGTAATGGGTAGTTCCCCAAATCCGATGGATGTAAATGATCTCTTAGGGTACATTCTTTGGTCCTACGCAGTTCCTACACCGAACTTGTTGTGGTCCTCGGTTACTTCCACTTCAGTTTGATGGTCAAATTTTGATTCACATGGCGAATAGTTGCTTATGGACATCTTACATCTTCTTGCTGACCTCTTATTGCGCATTATCAGCACTCATTTCCTGTACTACCTGAAATAAATGCACAAAAAATATTTTAAAGTTAATATTGCAATATCGTATGTGTATGTCATGTCATAATGAAGCAAAATCCAAGCGAATCTTGAAATACTTTTAGTAGAGAAAGCAGATCACCCCACAGATAATAAGACACAGCAGCCTCTTCAATGATCGGTGAAAGTAGGACTGCATTTCACAAATTGAATTACTCGTGATGACGATCTGTCACAAACTCTGACAAAAAGGCAAAACCATTTTTACTCACTTCAGTAATACACGATTGAATTCTCCCCTCGAGCCTCATTGTATTTTACAACCGGGTGTAGCAGGAAACTTTTCTGGTAGAAACTGCTAGCCTCTCTATTACTTTACGAGTTCCTAACCTGATGACAGACATTCAACAGAGACTACACCCAAAATACTATAAACAGTATTTTGCATAGCACAACTTTCAATCAACATAAGAAACTACGAAGCACCAATTGATAATGGTTAAGGAATGTTAGAGCCTTCATCCAAGTGTCTATTAAAGTATCTGCAAAGACTGAAGGGGGCTCATTTTGGACATCAACTCCTATAAATTTCCAGTGATAAGATGAAGCAGTAATCAAGTATTGTTTCTACACATTGGAATTTGAAGATGAAGAAAACCGAAAGAAGCGTCGGGGAGTTTGTTGGGATGAGCAGCAGCAGCAGCAGCAACCTCATCGGATGGGTTACTCGGTGTGATGAAATACCCTAATGGATTTACTCTTGTTCGGATTACATCTAAAAGAGACGGAGGATTCAGCAGGTAGCATCAATCACACTGCACTGCTTAGAACAATCAAAGGGCAGAAGAGGAGAAAAACAATCGTCGAGTGTTCTGTTCCTATTCCTTTTTGGATGGCTCCTCTGTCATTTTCGATTAAGAACCAGAGATCACTTGGGAGTACGAAGGAATTGTCAGAGGGGATTGAAGACATTTGTCACTTGACCCTTGCCCACCCAAGAAAGTCTTACTCATCTCGTTTTTCTCTGTCTCAGCTCTATCCTATGTGCTTTTTTATTTTCTTTCAAAACTTCTACTCAACTGTCAGCGATGCTTCAAGAGCTCCACCAATCAGTCCTCAGACTCTCTTACACAAGAATACTTTCCTTTGACACTCCTCCATCGATATGTGTGGAACTTCAGATGGCATTTCAGGAAAAGTAATATGCTGGACAAACTACCCTTTCTCTTCGCAGTCATCCTTCTTGTTTGTTAAATTCAACTCAACCATAGACAACCTAATTTGCCTGAGTATATCATTCGCTGTCAGGTTGTGTTAACGATTTGAACGAGATACACACGAGCATAATATTATTCTACTGTTACTTACACACACACACACACACACACACGTTGGTTTAAACCATTGGAGGAACCTCCAGTTTACGTGTTTCTGCTTTATTACGGGGAAAGTTATGCTAGGCCAGTCGAAAACAGACTCTCAGTCTTACAGTTGTTAGATTGATGTCCATGCGTGATTCGATTCTCTTCATGCTGTGCATCCATTGAATGTCATAAAACTCAGTGAACCAAAAATTATAAAGCAACGTAAGCATGTTCATGAACCCACGATTCCTGTTTATAGAGATGCAGTGACTCAAATTGATGTGTGTGCGTTCATTTCATCAGAAGTTCGTACATCCCTTTGATTTTTGTGTGTGGAATCCTTAAAATAAAAATATTGAACTGTTAAACCAATCCTTCCGAGCTTTACTGTGAAAACTCGTGTTTTATTTTTGATTTGATGGAACATTGAAGCGTTCAAAAGTACAAAAATACGGATGTTCTTGAAAGTCTATAAACCACGTCAATAGGAGATATCAAGTGCCTTTCCAACACTTTAACTTGCGAATTGCGAGTCTTCCTCTGCCTCATCGGTAGTTAATGTTACGACTATCAGAGGATTTTCTGTACCATCCCAGGGTGGTACACTCACAAAACTGCACAGTTCGAAATAACAAACATCATTCATATTTTATGAGCACAGTAGGTTTTCAATTTCTAATGATTTGATTCTCAGGGCATTTCAAAGTGAAAGGAGTTTTGTGTGTTGCACAACGATTGGACACTAACTTTGTGAGAGTTGCTACGTAGAAGAGGGTAGAAATTAAATTATTTAGTTAGTCTGCAAGATGCTATTATGTATTCTAGTGCATATTATTTCATTAGAAAACAGCCACCATCACACACAACTATCTGAAATGTACTAAATAGTTAGCCAGAATCCTGAAGGAGCACACAACGTCAATATAAGAACATAAGGTGTTCGTACAGACACACTTCGCTTATTAGTGGAGAAAGTTTGCTTACGGAAATAGTACATCGGGGTACAGACAACGATTCGCAGGATATAGGGAAGTTGTTGGTGCTGTCAGGTCGGATAGTGAAAGTAGAGTGAGGGAGAGCGAGAGAGAGACTCGGTAAGGAAGATCGAGAACAATTTTCCATTGGACTAACACTCATAACATCCCATCACATCAGAAGTAAATTGAACATTTAGGAAACAATATTAAATTTGTGGTAGAAAGTGCTCTCTTGATGGAAAAGCCCTAATTAGTTTTCGGCATTAGGTGAAGCTGAAGCAGAGCGCACATCTCCAGACAACTTTCACATTGCGGTTACCACAACATGGATACATTTTGGCGTAGATGCGACTATGAGGATGCCTTCCTTCTTCTTCTCCATACGAACGTAGCGAGCTCCTCAATTTCTCCAGGAAATATTCACTAAAACTAAAAGCATTCTCTCCCGACGCACAAGAACAATCTTCCGCATCAACTGCGCCGCTAGAAGATGCTACACTCTCATGATGTTCATTATAATAATTATCAACTAAAAATGCCTCATGTATGCTTCTCCAGCTTTGAAGTGGTGTGTGTGACGGAGCTGTGTGGAAGCAAGTGGTGTCATAGATGCAGGAGATATCCTCCATGTGGAGTGGTGAAAGTACTGAACTCTGCATGTTTAAGGTGTGGAGGTAGACGCAGGCTGAAAGCAGTTATGCTTAGAGACTTCTGTATTACAGCATCAATGCTTTCGGCTCCCGGTGAATTCACATCCCGAAAAGCCACTTGATGCAAGAAGATTACATCGCTCATGAAATTTAGGGATGAAATTAGGAAAGATGCTTCAGGGCAAAATGAAACTTGCAAGTTTACAAACTTTCCCTACGTCGTCCTCCATCAAATGTTACAGATTGTAAATGCTCGCTCGCAGACTTTAGCTCACATTTGTAACTCCGTGCACGAGGAAAAGCTTTCTTATTTCAAATTATTGTTTTTCTCGTCTAGGATCTCGTTTCACCTTCGTCTTCGCATAAAAACTCCAGCAAGCAGAAACATACGCAGTATTTTGAATTTTTAAGTAGAGAATAGTCGTGACAGTAAATAAAAACAACTCTAATATTTAGAATGCAAAATTTATGTAACCGGAAACCCTACCTCTTTAATGCGCTACACATGGCATCCTTATTGATGAAGTTTATTTTTTAAATCACTTGGTTCAATTATTGACAAATCATGGTTCCTATCGCATGATCGCAAGTAACTCAAATGAATGTGACAGTAGTTTGCTCTTTCATCTTAAAGACTCTATAAAAAGACACACTACTATACAGTTGGAAGTGTACAGTACATTGCACCTCGACTTTTTATTCGACAGAATGTGAACAATGTTTACATGCAAGGTTTTTAGTGTCTACTATAATCTTCAAAGCAGATGCACGATGTAGTCTACTAATAGTAATGTGGTAGATTAAGGAAATCCGTAGCTTACTTTTTAGATTTCCATTCTATTGTTCAAGAGTAAAGAACCTGATCGATTTATTCCAGGAGTGTCCGAATAGATCTTTTAAGCAATGGCCCAGCTGCAATTCCATGCCAAAAAGGTCGATTTATTTCCGGACATGTGTTTAGAGTAGATCATTTTACATGTTCTCTTCAAGTAACTATCTTACGTGGATTATTTATCTTCCTAGGCTAAACAAGGAAATGGAAACTCCAACATTATGAAGATACAAAAAAGATGTGGAGTGCTGTACTGACACTGACGTCTTTTTACAACATTTTGAGCACATAATAATCAAGGGACTCAAAAGATATGAGAAAAATGGTTAAAATGAACGGATACCTTTTGCTATAAATAAATCCAAACAATTAATTAAAAGGGAAAAGATCGTCTGGCGAAAGATATCGGATAGAATAGAGAAGAAATGCTTTAAAGCGTAGAGTAGGTTGGTTGGGGAGGGCAGACAAAAGGGCGAATACTCTTCGGTGGGTCATTACGAGCGGAAGGTGAAGAGTAAGGAGTTGTAGTCGTGGATAAATGTGAGGGAGTTGTTCGAGGATAATCTCTAAACAGAAACTTTCGTGTTGAACTATCATCAAGTATGGAAAAGTCGTTTATCTTGTTGACCACTGAAGTTTGCTTTTCGCCTCACAACCTCTGTGGCAGAATGATGTATCTAAACAGACGGACACTGTTCACTTGCATTATGTCTCGTATTTATTGCCCACTTCATCGGACGCAGCCCAACCACCGACTACCTCGTCCACCATTTCCCGGTGAGTGCCCTACTCTCTGTATTGATAGTAAGTTGAATGCTTATAGAAAGATCATTAGCTCTCATGATGATGATGATGATATTGATGATTAGCCAGGAGAGAGGAGCTCTTGATACTTGAAAGGTGTACACTCTGTACACACACCCAAATACACTTCTATTCTGCGATGGAAGCTCAAGAGTAAAAGACTGACGACTTCTGCTTCGTGTATATATTTCTGATTTCCCTATCTCGCTTTGTTGCTTCCTTTGCAAAAAGAGCAAAAAGTCGTTCTTTCTCTGTGCACAGGGTTAGAATAGCAAAGAAAAGTCGACAAGCAGAAAGTCATCTTGAGATTTTTTATTGGATTTTTCCTTACGCTTTGATAGGAAATTCAGACGATTTACTTCTCGACACCGAGCTGATTGTCTGCTTTTTCTCCTTTTGTGTCTCACATATCAAATCAACAAATCCGAGTAAATCCAATGGTGCGGGGTCATAGGTTATAGTCAAATGGAGAGAAAGCAGTGAAAGGATTGTACAATGCTGCTAGTTCGACTGAGGAGGCTCATCCTCGCCTGCCAATGGCGAGTTTAGTGTGAGATGAAGCAGGAGGACAGAAGAGTGAGTATTCTTCGGAGGAGGAATCTGGGAGGCTTTGCTGCTTGATTTATTTCATTGGGTTTCGCAATCTCTCTGCCACCAGGGTACATTACTTGAACATATATTTTGCAAACCTGTACTACAATAAATCAGTCAAATTCAAGTTAAGAGAGAGAATTATTCTGTTCAATTTTGTCGTTCAAGGGCTTTTTCACGTTCGATTCCATCTCGCGTCTCCAGTTACCACGATTAAGTCGCCCCAGCTATTCACCAGAGTTCCAGCAGAGAGACTGCCAAGCTATTCGCATTATTCTCCAAAACTCGAAATGCTCCTCGCACGCATCTGCTCGGCTTCCTACTTATAGACTCCCTTTGATCTTTATGAGCTGTTGTAACAAGAGAAAGATTCTTTATTACCAACTCACTGAAGTCCTGCACAGAAACTTCTACATGTAATGTAATCCTACTGGCAAAACATTTGAATCAACAACCGTCACTGCGAGCTCCTTTAAGGAGAAATGCCCGTCTGGGAGATCTAAAATGCTCAACACACGATCTCTGCCCGTTCTTTCTTATGTTTTCCTACGAAGAATCGAATTCCGAATTGCCATTGTTCATAGACGGAAGTAGCGCTACAGCTTGGAGTACTCAAAGTGAAAGTATAGCAGCGAGGAGACTGATAGAAATAACCGATAGAGCTTGCGTATATACGGGACTAAGGGGATAGGTAATTTTGAAAATTGTTAGGAGTATGAATATAACATGCGTCAGGGACAATGATGAAGGTGGGTAGACAGATAGGGAGTATAGAATGCAATCAGTATTCAGGGTGGTAGGAAGGGAAGACCACAAGAGCAATTGCATACGTAAGTAAAAGAGGTTGGAGGAGATGGGATGATGAGATAATGTTAAGACAAGGGAAAGACTGAGCACTGTATGAAGCTATTAGGAGGATTCGGAACAATTCCGCTGTTTGATACACCTCAGAGGACTCCGGCGGAGATAGTGAGGAATGAAGGAACGGACGGAGTGTTATTACAGAGCTGAACCTGCACGGACTAGTCAATTGGCGAGAAAGGCTTGAAGCAGGTTTGGACTTCATGGAAAGGAGAGAAAGTCTCTGAGGGAGTAATTTAAGAAATCGGTTTTTGATAATGCCTTCGACAATGAGGAGGTTGCGTAATGGACCCGGATAGAAAGTAGATTATGGTCTCAAGGGGTGTCACATAAGTCTGTCTACGACTGTCCCATTTTCCTCCGATCCAAGTAAACTACGACTTCTCTTACGACTACCGGTGGTGAAGCTGTAGCTAAAGTAAGCCTGGACATGTAAGTTGATTGTGTAGGGGATGAAACAGGAGGAATACCGATGGAGACCTCCAAATACAACTCGCTCTCTCTCATATGTCCTACAGAATATGGACAAACACATCTCCAGTCCATTTTGCCTGATTTATTCATTCAACATTGAGTCTCCATTGTCTTCTACGCCTCCCAATCAAACTTTCTTTTTTATTGCTCAGATGAGGATCCACAGCGACTTCCCTGCTTGGCTCACTTTCACCGTACTGCTCTAGTGCATCACGAGCTTTTCAATGTTTTATCATTCGCTTTCACTCCACACACTCTTTATCTAAATTCATATTGCCTCAGCAAGAAAGATTAAGTTTTATTGAAACTCTATAAACTCTAGAGCGGAAAGATCCAATAAATATTGCATTTTTCTCTTTCCGTTACTTTCCTCTGTGAAAGGTTTTCTCGTTCAGCCAACCTACAACTCACATAAGTATCAATTTCTTAGCTTGTGTACCAGAGAGATAGAGACTCACCTTACAGAAACAAGAGTCACGAAATGAAACACAGGGGACCTTTGTTTGTCTCAGGCGTAAGATCACTCCGAGAAACAAGAAGAAACGATGCCTTTAATTATATTGGTACAGTACTATATACTCCTTCGAACCAACTAGTCTTGTTTTTCTGGAATCAAATGTTCGGCATCAGTACATTTTCAATATGAGGTCTTAACCGAAATGAATATTGATACTATAGGTTTTAATGTAACATTCATGTGATATTTTGAAATCTAATGGAATTTCTAATGCAACAAGATCAAACCTCGAAATTAAAGGACAGGCTGTGAGTCCATTTAATGTGTATGATGCGTAGTTATCTCTGGTCAGACTGTCCATAAAGGCAGATAGAATTGGTGTCGTAAAAATAAAAATAACAGTTACGCTACAAGCCTGGAAAGTAAGACGCAAGCAACTTGACAGAATTAAAATGGTTGATTATTTGGCACAAACCGCAGTTCTCGATTTCTCCTCTGATGAACACATGAAAGTATTTCCAAGAGGTTGAGTATCGGGTATTTTAAAATAGGATTGCTGTGTAAATAGGTAATTACGGAATTCCAAACAAGAAATTTAACAAGGCAGGAAGTTGGTTTGTGTAAGATTGTATCGGAGAATTTTTTATGTGAAAGCAGACTGTTGACTGTGCAAGTGAATAGAATTTCAGCAGAGCATACGAAATTAGCTTCAGTTGAGTAACAATACGTCAGACCTGTTTCCTTAAATGAGCCGGTGATGAATTAGTAATAAGGCTACTTTGAATGATGAAGAAGGAAAGTGATACCGTAGAAATTGACGGAGATTTCGTTTATGAGAAAATCCAAACAAAGGAATATGCAATAGAAGATTTCGAAAAGAACAAGAATACGACGAAAGGCTGGATTTACTTCTCGACTTAGTCGGGACTCGTGCGGAAGGAAGAGGAAAGGAATAATAGTTCTTCTGGTTGCTGTTTCCTTTTGTATTCATGAATAGAACTATTTCTTTAGAAATCAGATCTGAATCGAATCAAAAAATCTGTAATGTGCATCAACATTGCCACCATGTGGACTTCTCTATGTGGTTTCGTTGTCGGAGAATACATTGTATTTAACTAAAGGAAGGGTTGGTCTGTTGTACTTCCTATGAATTGGAAGTCGCGTTCCTGCTGTTCGTCTTGAGGCGACATATCCTGTATTGCCCTCAGTAAAGAATGCGTTTCTCCGTAGGTTATGTCTCGAAAGGAAAGGCAGGGAGAATACAAAGCACTACTTTACTTACAAAAGACTCACAGACTTTGCTTAATCCGTTACTCCACAAATGTGCTCGGGACATCACTGCAAACTGTTTATTCCATCCGATTTTGAATTCATTATTGTATAACCGTAAGTACATATATGCCTTCTAAAATCATGTAATATGTTCTTCTAATCCATATAGGTATTTATACATAGACTTATCCCCTCAATTAAGAATCCTAGAATATTATACTTACATATTAATAAGACTTACACCGGTGACTGTCAATATTATCCAAAGCATCTTCTGCTAATGAGGCTCTAAGGTATTGATCCCAAGCTACAATCTGATGCGGATAATTGGCATCAATAGACCTGCGTATATTTGATGTCTTCATGAACCAGCTCACTTATTGGAATACCTTAGATTTGTAGGGCTTTAGATTCTTGAGGAAAGAAGAAGTTAACCTCTTGCAAGGCAAATAAATAATTATTTGGAGAAATAAAATCTCTACACAGAGAAAGAGGGGCTTAGAGTAAAGCAAGTGGGGGAGTTTCTGCGTGCGGAGAAAGCTGTTGACATTTCAATTGTAATAACACTAATAACAGAATGATCCAGTTGGTTGGATACTAACTAGCGAGAAGAATAAGTGGATGTAAAATCGAGACGAAATAGTTCTCTTGAGTGCGGTGGTCTAGAGTTGTAGAGAATTATAGTTGGTAAGGAATCAAGGCCGGGAGAGAGACGATTCCCTTAATATTTACGAGAATTATACCCTGGGGACAAAACTCTTGTGGGTAATACGACAATGACGAGTAGGAACATTTTCTACAATGAGATCAACCAAAGGCCACGAAGAAGAAGAAGACGAGAGGAAAGGAGAAGGCAGAAGGCATCGATAGTTCCAGTGGAATTCAGGAAGTAAAGGAAACATTGTTGGAGTGTGTGCATGGAGCGTGTATGCTTTACTATCGCTACGACCAACACCGCCGGAGAAAGTATCTCTCTCTCTACACGATGAATGTAAACTTCCCCTTGAGCTGAAGTCGAGTGAACCTCATACATACGAATCGTCTACCAATTATGGCAAGTACTTTTACTCTCGGAGCAGATCCCTGCCTCATAATCGTAATTCAAAATTGGAAGATGGAAAGGCAACTTAAGTATAACTCATCTTTCTTCTGATTTTGTGTAACCGACTTGCGGAGGATATCACGTCTTTCGTGCGTACGTCTTTTTACCGAAATTCTCTTCCTCCAGCGCATCTTCTTCTTCTCACACTATGATTGTCTTTAGTAAGTCTCTTGTTATAACTAAGAAATACCCAATGGGCTTTTTATGGCTCTCACTAAATTTTTAAAAGTCTGTGCAGTCTCGAGTGTAGGAGCCATATATTTAAAGTAAGTGGTTTAAGCTAAAGTCACCCACTGGCATGATAATATTGATAATTAATTTCATTGCTTTCTAAATCGCTGTACATTAATGCACACGACCAGAGAGCATACAAAGGTCACCAAATTGACTTGAATTATACTCTTCAAAGGGAATCTCTATGTGTAATGCGTACACAGTACACACTACACACACAAGACACAACGTATAATAGAGTCCCGTGGAGAAAGTTCATTTTAAGTGTATTCAGCTTCAGTAGACTTCTCAACAACCTCCACACTCAACTCTGTGGCTATTGTGGTTTTATTTTTATTTCTCTCTACGACTGAATGTACATGGGAATGTCTGCTGATTCTGATGAACATCATCCTGAATTGTACACCAATTGCTCTTGTTTATTAGAAAACTAGTCATAATACATTATTCACGCAGATTTGACTTCCGTCTTTGTAAGGAGTATGTAAATAAGTACGCACAACTTGGATTAATTAGCATGCTGGAATAATTGGACAGCCTATCAAAGTAACCACACTAGAATCCTTGCAAGAATACGCACCTTAGTTGCGTATAATTTAAAGCACACGTAGGTAGATTATTATTACACAAGTCTTTCTTTCCCATATTGCGAATGAAGTCTGTGGGGATCGCAGCAGGAGGACTGAGCGTTAACTTTGCATAGATGAAAGTATGAAAGGGAACTGGGAAACGAATGAATGAATGTTAAGCAGCGATGATGAATCTTACTCGCTGGAGCTTTTGTGACTTTGCTTGATGCTTACAAAAGCTGAACAAGATTCATGTAGACTTTGAAAGATACATTGTGACATCGTTTTGCAACCATTTTTCATTCTGCTTTGATTAAATTCTTATATTACTTTGGTCAAACATCAAAAGGAATATAACGCTGTATGCTTTCACCAAAAGCTTGCGTAATAAGTAGAAAGTCTGTTTGGGAATCGGAAACTCGTGTTACTGTCAGTCTTGTGTGTGTAAAAATGTCCTTCTCTGGTGGGCTGTGCAGTTTTGGTGTGTCAGTGGTGCGAAGTGGTAATTATTACCACATAAAACTCATGCGATATTATGATGTCTGGGAGAGAGTATGCGATGAGACTGCTGTGACAGATACTCGACTACTCGACCCTAAAAACGCAAGAAATGAAAGTATTGTTCTTTGGTAACAAAGACGGAGATTAAAAATGTTTTAGATAGCGTATGTTGGACAGTGACATATTTTGTAGGGAAAGAAGTTTTGTGAGGATTTTCAAAATTTCTGTTCAAACTGCAAGATTCTATCTTAGCTGCGTAAGATTTCTACTAAACGACTCTTGGGAGCTTAAACTACATACATTTATGTTGCAATAGATATAATTTATGGAACAGCCGTGTGGACTTTGTCGCGGACACATGTTCCGACTCATTCTACACTATCCACAGCTTAGTTTCTGTGTGTTCAAACGAGCTTCTTTTCTATCATTCCCATCGTGGTTGTTATCATACCAGCCATTTCCCTTTTTTATTTCAAGTTAACGAATTTTAGTGGATTTAATGGGGACTCACAATACATGCAATAATATAATAGGTTCAAAGTTGACTCTCCAAAGAAGCCTCTTCTGCTCGTATTCTGTGTTATCCGATGGAAGATGATGATAACGTCCTCCAGATTTAATTTTATTACCACTTTCAAGCAGCGGCAGGGATGCATAATGCTCCAAGTTCCGTGTCTGGCTTCTTAGTGAGTTGAAGTGAAGGGAATAATGGTTTGTAAAAGACACTTGATACGATACTAATGCAAAAAATACAATAATGTTGTTTAAAGCTCCTCTCCTTCTAGTTCCTCGTCGTAACGTGAGCATTATTTTTCTTGGATAAACAGCAACACAGACAGGGAGATATCAATTTCAGGAATACAATAAGACACATCAGCCATAAGGTTAGATCAGTGCGATACAAAAATTGTCTTTCGATTTGATAAGCTTTCATCTTACTGCCGACATGTGTTCTCATGTTGTAAAGTAGCTACGCTAATCTACACTCACTCAAGTGTGAATGAAGAAAGAGTGTCGTAAATAATATAGGTATCAATTTTATTCTCCTTCCAAGTGTTCATCAAAAGGCGTAGTGTATTATATTCGTTATTAATTGTTAGGAGCATGAAAAATTACAGCCGTGTATTTGCTCACTTAAGGTTACTGTTGTGGAAGAAGTTTTCAGTTTATTATGCCTGAAGAAAGTGCGGAGATAAGTGTTGTGTGTTGGTGCAAAAAATGGGCAATAACAGCAATGATAAATATGACGAATTGGAGCCAAAGGTGTTGAATGTGCATGCCCTCTTGTGTATTTTATGTAATTATTGGGAAGGAGGGAAATGAATTGGACGTGGTGTGGCT